>JAVQJZ010236115.1:0-11575 GCA_036025355.1 Leiopotherapon unicolor
GATTTGTCAGGAAACTTTAGACAGGCATCGGTGTTTGAAAAGGATGACTAACTTCAACATTTGGTGCACACACATTTAATCAAGAGCCATCAACACTGATGACTGATACCAAATACCTGCAAAACTAATTTGCTGTTATTCACAACTTGTCTTTCTGTTTGGCTGTTTCGGGCTAAAAAACAATTAATTAATCAGTTGATCAGTATATGATAACGCCACAAATAATCTGGATCGCCCCCTGGTGGCTGGATGCAGCACAGATCATAAGTCCCGCCCCCTCCATGTTAGCGCAACGAAAAATTAAAGAAACTAAGAAATTATAGAAACTGACGGTTTCTATAATTTTACAGTTTTTATCATTTGTTCAAGTGTTTGATTTTCTGACAAGTTTGATTTGAAGATATTTAGATTTAGATATTCAATGTTGAATATGATGATTGACAGATGTTAATCAAAGTGAAGCAGTCGAGGAGGCACCTGCAGACGTCTTTTCAGAACCGTAAGAAGGAACTTCGAGAGGAAATTTATCCTTATCTTTACAGTGTGAACATTAGTTTACAGTCCTTAATTATTGATTACTGATCAAGTCTGCGAATGTGTGGATGAGATCTTGATCCCGCGTTTTCTTCCTCTAACATTTCTGTGCAGACTCTGGCTGCAAATGATGCCACCAAAACAAGATGGTGGCTTGAATTTTATAGAGTAAAAGGAGGTGAAGTTGCATCATCCATCCTCATATACAGACAGTGGTTTAGCCTTACAAACCAGCTACCCTGGTTGTTTGTTACTCAGAAAAAGTGGTCAGAATCAGCTGTACTAGCCAAGTATGTTTTCTCATACAGGGACTTTATCAGATGTAGACAAAACAACTAACAACATGGACAAAAAGGTTTATATTTTAAACACAACTGGAAGTAAAGAGACACTGAACAGTGTGAGGTGAAAATGTTTAACCCTCTTGCGCACTTGAAATGTGATTTTGAGGTCGTGGCTTTTTGTGGGTCAGGCTCACGGCACATCCTGTATACTCATAATCACTGAAAAAGAGACAGGGTACTACAGCGGTTATTTTAAATGTGTTCATTAAAGGCGATGAATGCGAATGTGGTTCCTCCTCCTCACTTTTCACAGTTTGGATTGTTATTTCCACAACTGTGAATGAGAGATGTGCATGCAGAATAACTCCTCCACTTAAGCTGAAGAATAAAGATTGCAGTGTGGGTGTGTGTATGTGTGTGTGTATGTATGTGTGTGTGTGTGCGCACTACCCAGTCTGCCCTGCAGCCCACCAGCTCTACTTTTAACTAAACTCCCTGAGGACTTTGTCGCACTCTTTCCATCTCCCATTTTCTTTGAATGTGAGGATCATCAAAGACAATCCAGCATCACTTTATTCGTGTTTGTCATCATTACAGAGATAGACAACACAGTATCCTGAAAGCTGCTTGAACACGAACATGTTTCTCCACTGGTTTCCCATTGTAAGCCATAGCATCAAAGACACGGCGGTAATGAGAGGGGGAGACAGACGAGAGCGTTGAAGACATTAGAGGGTATCACCTCATTGATAATGTAGAGGGTGAAAAAAGGTACTTTATGATTCAAAGCACTTTTTTTCTTTTTTAAATCAATAGTCTCCTGTTTGCAGCGTGTTGCATTGATCAGCGTGCAGCGGTATCATTAACAGACTATGGTTAATTTTAGTATGAAAATAGATGGGCCTTAAAGGAACAGTCCCACATTTTAAGAAATACACTCAAGAGCATAATGAGAGACTGATTATCACTCATGTCTGCCTGCATGCACTGATTTCACTGACTGAGTTTAATTGCCACCCTCAGGTTACCAGGCAACCGGAGTAGATGACAAGACCTGTCCCTTTAAGACCACAACTTTTCTTTTTACATTTCAGTACAGATTATAAGGCGTTAAGCAGACGTTGGAGGTCCTGGCAGGCAGGCTTTGTAACCTTTGGACACGATGTGGTCACTTGTCTCCGCCCCAGCTTCTAGTCTTTATGCTAAGCTAAGTTAGCCAGCTGTAGCATCACATGTTCACAGAAATGAGAAAATTACAGGTCTTCAAATCTAACTCTCATGAGCGTTTTACCAAAATATCAAACTATTTCCTTATGTAGCTTCCAAGGTCTGATGTGTTCGCACACGTGGTTCTTCGCTTTGAAGTGGTTGCAGTTAATAATAAAAAAGTATTATTTCCATCAAATGAGGTCAGTGCCATGGCCGGTGCAGTTTAAGGGGTTCGTTTGCTTGTTGGGTCGTTGAACAACACGTCGAACCTCTTTCTTCGCACAGATATCGGACAGGTGGGCCAGGTGAACCGGGATGAGGGACTAAGTAGGATTATAGCCTCTCGCTCTGGCTCTCTTCCGACTGTCGTCCCTTTTCGTGCGTGCAGGGATTTTTCCCCACCGTCAAGTGTTTGGAACAGACGCAGATTCAATCCGGCGGCTGAGTTATGTGTTGTGCTCTGAAGCGTCAGCCATTACTGCCGTGGCAGAGTTCAACCGAACACATTTACAGTGACAGTCGAGCACAGCATGTTTGGGTTAATCACGGTCGGCAGCCGCCGCCTCCGACAGATGAAAGTCGTCTGTGTGAATGTGGAAGTTATTCAGTCTTAAAACACTAGCCTGGAACTGCTTATGATACAGGCTGCAGAGAAAAAAAAACACGAATGACCTCTTCTGTCGGACTGCCACAGTTTGGATGTGAAAGTGCAGTGTGGAGCTAACTAATTAAACCCAGCAGAAATGACCAGCTAAAGAGTGGAATTTCAGCCCCGAGACATTCTCATATTTGTCAAAAATAACAGTACAATATATATATTTGACATGTATTGTGACTTTGTATGGCACAAAAACTAAAGCAGGAGAAACCAGCAAGCCTTTGAAGCAGTGTGATTTATAACAACAGCTGGAGCCGGTATTTGTATGAAGCCCCTCAGACATCCTCACAGTTAACAACTTTACACGCTTTTGCAAATCAGACCTCAAAACTCAGTCAAATGTGGGATGTATTGATAAGTAACTAGCTACCACTGCATTGTAAATCAGACCCCTCATCTCAGCTGACTTGGTAAGATGGTAAACAAATATATATCCAAAAATACAGATGTAATACTTTAAACGTGTTACATTCACACCGTCCATGTCACAAATGTGCGCTCAGACAAAAGATAATGAGCATTATCATTTATCTTTTGAAGGTCTTTTTTCATTCGATCATGTCTTCTGAAAAGTTCAGCGCTCTGCTTCTAGCAGCAACTGGCAGCGGGTTCGTAATGAGCAGCCAACAACCAGCATGTTGCTCATGAATGTTTCAGCTTGAGTGATAACACTGACCCTGGACATCATTCAACCAGTCCAATTTGGCTTGGGTGGAGCATGACGTTCGCTTCTTTTTGTTCATAAGAGCAACAGAAACGTTGCTGCAGGCCCGAGCAAAGGACTAAAACAAAATCATTAACAGCACACTTTAGAGCCTTTAAAGCTCGCTAATAAATGTCTCACATGTAGGGGTTGTAATTATGCTAATGTTTAAAAACTGTAAATATGTCTGGAAAAGAAAAACAGAAGTTACACTTGAGGGTTGTTGAGGGTGTCACCCGCCGCCTCACACTCACTTTCACACTAATTGAAGATATTGAAAGAGACACGCAATTCCCTGGAAAGTTAAACTCGCGACAAGCTCACATTACCAGTCTGCCTTCCCTCAACATTAGTCCTCCGTCACTCTTCTAGCTCACTTCCCATAGAGGTGCAACTAACACACATTCATGTCTGCCATCTCCTGTGCTATCTCTATTGTACTGTATGTTGTAACGGAAAGCGAGCCCCCGCGGGGTGACTAGGTTTAATCTCTTTAAGCAGTTACATAATGGCCCCCAGTTCACGTTTTAATCAGCGAATAGATGGCTGTGCCCAGGGACGAATAATCACATCTATAACTTTCTAATCTAATATCCAGCAACATTCAAGTGGATTAGAGAGGAGCAGCGAGGGAGAGGAGGGGCACAGGTGGTACACCTAGATGTGAGCGAGTCTTTGTAGGAGGATTTATTTGTGTGTTATTTTGAGAGGGAGAAAATGAGACTCGGGAATCATGTCTTTCTGTCTGGAGTTTGCATAAGTGTGTGTGTGTGTGTGCGTGTGTGTGTGTCCTAACCCTCTGCATGCTGTCCATAATATCAATCCTTTCAGATCACTTTTGATTTTAGTCGTTTGGCAGGTTGTTTGGTGATGAGGACTGACAATCTCATTCCCTAGATGGCTCTGTGTGACCCGCGCTGTGTCCTGTACACCAGGTGAAACATCACTGTGGGAGCAAAAGTGAATCAAGAAATTTACCCAGACGGACAGATGGACAGACGGACAAGGAGAGAATGTATCAGAGTCATCAAATTGAATTGTTTCCTGAGGGGGGGCAGGCACACACACACAGACGCACACACACAGACGCACATCAGAGGATTTATCAGGAAATACAAAATGCTGTGGCCACCATAATTTAATTGAAAACCCCAGTCAGCATGTGACCTCATGGGCTGTAAAGAGTGTATTACACATTTATCATGAGAATAATGCTGTTTGTAGTTTTTATTTGTTACATAACTACAATCTGTGTAATGGTCTAAAGATGCAAGCATTACAGAACAAAAGCATGACGAAAATCGATGCAGTGGTCATTTCTTGATTGTGAGCCGGACTCTTTTCATCTTCATCGCGTCCACGTCCACAGTCCAATGCGTCTCATTTCTTTAGTGATAATTAAACATGAAAGCCAATAAAACTCCTCCGGCTCAATGAGAGCGGGTCAAACCACTTTGAAGGCACACTTAGTATGAGTGGGATACTGTACAGGAAAAATGGTTTCTATTAAAAAATATTTTAAAAAAAGAACAAGGACATAGGGACAGGAGTCTTACGAGCTCAGAGAAACAGTAGCAGGAAAGCAGGTGGCGGGCGAACAACAAAGCCAGCTTTATGAAAGCAACATTACTCAAGTTAGTCGAGAACATCAAGTCAGTGATGTTTGAATTCAGACCGAGCGGATCAAGTGACTCTCCGTGGAAATGTCAAGTGTCTTTACTCATGCTCGAAGACTAAGTGGCATTCTTTGGATGGATGCTTGTGAGACTTTATAGCAGACGTATGCGCACATGCTCATGCAAATGTCGGAGTTGACGGAGGTGCATGTTCGTGGCCTTGTTTTTATGGTCTGATGTCTGAAGACGATGCTTCGGCAGGAATTCACATGGGGGGAAATGGAGTGCCCATTTAAAGGTCACCTTTTACCTGAATTTTTTTTGGAAAAGGCGAAAAAGCTAGGTAACATTCGATGGAAAAAAACATGGTTTAACATATTCAAAACACTGGCTATGCAAAGTTGGAGATAATGCACCCAATACATTATGATGTCCCACACATATATGCATTTTGGTGAGAAACACTGAATATTAAAAAACCTTAACCAGAAAAAACAAAACAAACCTCAAAATCTGATGTATTAGCTAATTTAAGAGATACACAAGATAGTGCACCTCACCAGGCACTGAAGAAGCATGCAATTGCCAGAAGTAGGCATGCATCACGGTGGCAAGTCGCAAAAAGACAGAGCTTCTTCCCTGATCACATCTCGGTAAGGAGGGGAGGCAAACACAGACAGGGACCAGACCACAACAGATTTCCCTCTGTGAATAATCTGCCAGCTTCTGCACCAAAAGATGTTTTCCACCACATCCTAGATCCAAGAGAGCGCGCCGCTAAATACGAGCCCCTGCCAGAAAATGGATACGCTTCATCAGATTTCGTCTGATGTAGAATACGCCATCTCCAATAGTGCCGGGGGGGAATTTACCTAATTTTATCATCAACATCTGAAAGGGAGTCTTCGAGCAAAGCCCAGAGCTGATTGAGAAAACGCTGCACCGTATCCTGAGATGCAGACTGAATTTAAGGTGTCAGCAAGCAACACTGGGAGAGGGCAAAGTTTTCTTTCTCTGCCAACCAGCACATGGTTTCTTAATGGCACTGGAGACGGGGCTCTCTACTAGACAGCGATTAAAAGTCTGGATGGGGCGACTGGATTTTCTGTGCCAAATTAGCTTAAAAAAATAAATAAATAGGACAGATACATGTATAAATGTATGAACATGTTTTTAATAATTCACTCATTTACAGTGGCAGTTTACAAGTCAAGAACAAAGTCACCGAGAGACTCACGAGAGAAGTGGTGCAGAAAGCATCGACTTCCCAGCGGGTCTGAGGCTTCAAGCTGGCATGTCTGCGAATATGCTTCCCTCATGTCATGCCTGTTGCCACACATGCTGAACAGAAGGTTCTTGTTGAAAGCTATTATTTACAGCCTGTGTTTTGTTATCATCGCTACAGGTTCCAAAAATGCTGAGAAAAAAAAAGTTTTACTGTTTGTTGGGGAAAAAAACAACAACTTTTCTTTAGCACAATTAGCTATCTGGGGTCCTGTGAGCCAAAAATTCAGAAGTGGTTTTGGATTCAGGACACAAAACCTGAAGCAAAGGCCCCCCACTCTGTGCTGTCTTGTTTCAACACCAAAGAAGTTGTTAACTTTGGATTCCTCCAACCAAAAGACTCAAGAAGAATAAATAAATTTACATCCAAAATAAGGATCCTGTTTGTAGTGGAAGTCTTTGAAACCTCATGAGAAGACGGCGCGGAGCCGTGGCCAGGCGGCATTCTCTGTCACACCGCAGCCATTTGACAGATCCAGCTCTGTCATGCAAGAGGAGGCCAGACACCCACCATCTGCCTCTGCTGCCTACCAGAATATGCCACCCTACCACGGCCAGTGGGTGGTCCCACTTCACTGCAGCTTCGACTCTATGAAGAGTTTTATTACCGAACCACAAAGCTCAGACACGGTCGGTCAAAGAGCTCAAATGAAAAAACCTGTCTATGATGCTCCAACATGGGTCATGATTTAAAAAAATACATGCGTGTTTATCGAAACTGTGTTTCTGCAATTGTTGTTTATGTTATTATTTTTCAAGGATCGCTTTCTATTATGTTTCACCACGTGAAGCGTTCACCGCAAGGTGGCATACAAATCTGTTGTTTTCTTCCTTGCGGCATTTTGTCAGCAAACAAAACTCTTGTGTTAAAAATGTCGAGCCCCACAGCAGTGCTGTAGCTTGAGCATTTAATACTGCTGGTTCAATTAAAGGTGAATATAATTTGCCTCACAGTGGCCTGCGTACAGTAAATGACATTTTAAATGCTTCAGCTTTTAAATACGAGTAAGCTAAAGAGGACAAAGCAACTTCTGCACTTAAATTCTTCAGCGTGATCGCCTGTACAGCTGGTTTTGCTGCATGTACAGAGGGCATGCTCCACAGTGTATCAGAGCTTTAAAAGTGGTTGCACTGTTCGCACTGAAGTCAGGCTGGACTTATGTCAGTGTTTGTTTCTGCTGCAAATTACTATGTCTGAGAGACAATCAAAATAAAATGACAGTATGACTGCGCTAAATTTTCCGATCAGATGCCGTACCGGGGAAGCAAAATATTCAGCAAAAGTCATTTCTACCTGCCGAACATTGCAAATTGATTTTAGCTTGTTTAGAGGCGGTCGAAGCACCTCATCATTACCGGTAATGGGACGTGAGCGTGTTTTCTGCTCATGTGCTTCGACAGGTTGCTTGTGGAGACAAAGTGGCATTTTGAGAGAGATGTCACACCATCACTTTTTTTTTTTTTTTTTTTTACATCTCTCCTGCCATATTTCCCCAGAGAAATACTCCTCTACCTTTACAAATGACACTTCAATTTATGTGTGTGTGTGTGCATGTGTGTGTCCGACTAAAAAATATCAGCAAACCCATTCCCATCTTGTAGCATGTTTTAAACAGACTCAGAGCTGCACGGGGCCAGAGACCTCGTACCGCGAAAACTTCCAAAGATGAGTTAATTGCAGGATTTCTACTAAAAACAAAAAACCACCGGAGGCACTGATGCATGCTGAGGTGCTCCACAGGCCAGGAACAGACAACTGTTAACAGTTAACCCCCCCACACCCCAACCTTTGTTTTTTTTGCTTTTTTCTAGGTGTTAATGCCCTGGCAATCAGTCCAAGTGCTTTTTGATTAGCTCATTATTAATTCATGCACACTCCCGGAACCTCAAATCACACTTAATTACAACTGTGATTCCAGCAGTGGCCGATATTGATGTAATTAAATAATTAGGAGTTTGCCGCTGCAGCATCCTCTTGTTGACTGCAAGGGACAGCGATAAAATTATGGGGTTTTTTTAAATTAATTTTAAAAAAGGCCAAATGAGCCAACAACAAGAGAGAGAAAGAGAGAGAAAGAGAGAGAGAGAGGGAATGAGGGAGGGGAGAGAAAGACCAAGTGAGCAAGAGTTTACTTGGAGAAATGCTTGGTCCATCCATGTGTGAGGAGAATATTTGAATAGAGATTAGTCTAAATGAAGAACGTCAGATAATGTTCTTTTATGATCGATTGAGAACACTTACTGGTGTCTCCACAGAATACATTACAGCCGTCTGCCGCTGCTGTCTGCTTTGGACTAAGTGGTGCGGAGCAAACAGCCACATATCTTTACCATCTCGGCTCTTTAATGACTTTAATGAATAATATGAGTTGTTGTGATATTTGCCTCCAGGAGAAGTAATTCCCTCACTGGGCAAATATGAATTTTTATCCACACATGCTCTGGCATCTGACCGGTTTACTCCAGAAGCTGCGTAACCTGATGAGCCGAACTCAGTTTTCCTTTGAATTTACAGCTCGGGTTTCTACTGAAAAATTTAGGGGTCCATTTAAAATCCTTTCACAACACTTGTTTGGTTTGTTGGGTACGGTCGACTGTTTGTGTTTCAGTGTGATAAACAAGAGAAATACTGGAGTATTGTGCTTGTCGGGCTGATCCCGTCTCCTTGCCTCAAGACTCTGACAAAACAAAATTCCTTTTTAATATCATTCCTGTGCCTTTCCGTGATTCCAAAGCTGATATCGCTCTGAATGTTTTAGATTTAATACCACTTCACCTTCAAAAAAAAAAAAAATTAAAACCACAGGGAAAAATAGACACAATAAATACAGAAACAAATAAATAAACAATCCGCTGCCGTTGATCTGGAAACAAGGGAGTTTCTCCAAACCTGGCTTTTTGGAGATAAGAGCTGCTGATGTGATGGCAGTCTGGCTGCCTGATGATTTCCACCCCCTGTCCTCCCTATCTCCTCATCTATTCCCCTGGAGATGAAAGAAAACAGTTTGCAGCTACTTACTGGGACCCTGCAACACATTAGTGGCTACTGCCTCAGCCTTCAAAGACTGCAGGCATGTCTGTGTGTGTGTGTGTGTGTGTGTGTGTATGTGTGTGTGTTGAAGACAAAGTGCGGCAGGGAGCTTCGACTTGTGTGAGTGTGTTTTTAAGAGTTACTGGTCCCAGTTTGTCTGTGTATGTTAGCATGTGCACATGTGTGTGTGCTTGCTGACATTCTAAAGAGGCGTAAGGTCAAAGTTCATGTCAGCTCGACTCAGCTGTCACCCCCTGAGCTCTTTATAAAATCCCTCGCAGCTCTTTCAGCTGCTGTTTGAACATCATCAATCTGGCGTAGCCTGTAAACCTCAAGGCTGTGGACGTTTTCACAGACACTCTGACGTGTCTTTATTTGGCCCCAAAAAAAAAAAAAGTCTTGTCATCTTTGAACGTTTGAAATGTTGGACATGACGGCAAATAGAGCAGAGGAGCAGTAAAGTCCATCCAGCCAACGTAGGGGAGAGTCAGCTGAGCTTTGCAGGGTCATTGTGGATAAATGTGTTGGATGTTTGTTTGTGCTTCAACATGCACAGGCCGTGTGTTGGAAAACATTCAGACACATACTGAAAAACCTGTGTAGCTCTAAAGACATTGAAAGCTGAACTTTCTTTCCCATAAAAAGGGCATCCCAACAAAATGTTCCAGCTTTAAGGCAAGATTTTTTCACAAATTCAATTAAAACTATTAAAATCAATAACACGCTTATTGTGTTGTCGCAACCCCTCTGCATTCGTCCGATAGAGGGAAGGGTGTTGATGAAGCTTCAGCCTTGCAGGAGCAATTCAAGCGTTTATTAAGAAAGTTGCTTCACAAGGTGTTTATGCTGCCCTGTGCTGCGCTGGGCTGCACAAAGACAGAAATCCAATCAGACGAATTGAAAAATACCAGAGGAATGATCCGTTCTGCCGCGGCACCAACGGAGCAGGAAAGGTGTGTGTTTTCATTAAGCCTGACAGAACGGTCAAAAAACCTTAACAGGTCCTACAAAGAAAGACAGAAAGAAATACAGAAAGATGACAAGGACTTTTACAGAATATTTTCTAGAGATAAAAGAATAAAAAGAAGACTACATGAGCACTTTTTTCCCCTGGATAGTTAAACATGTTCCGCAGATTAGTCTGGGATTTAAAACTCAAGACAAAGCGTGACAGGGGGTGACAGAGAGGGAGAGAAAGAATTATAACATAATCAGAAGGTCCCTCCGAGGAACGGTCGGGCCGCCTCTCTAACGTTACTTTCAGAAATCCCATCAGCCGTATGGAGAAAGTATTTAGGAAGATGAGCACTAATCTGAAATGCTTTTGCGTCTGAAATCGCAGCAGAGCGCATCCTGTCACGTGACCTGATCAGTAATCTGAAATCATTATCCCAATTTTATTGACGAATATGAATCCCAGATGAACTGTGTGAGCTGTACTCTTTTTGTACTTTGCTAACACCTCAGTAAAAACCTTTTCACTGACTGATACAAACACGTAGAAAGACTCCCTGTTTGCCCGTTGTTTCGTCCAGACTGAGCGGATGAAGTACATTCGGAAAAAGGGAAGCAGAAAATACAGAAGACGGGCCTGCTGTCAGGGCAATGCACTGGCCCGGGGGGAGAAGAGACCAGCGCAGATCATGCTGTATTTGTGGGATTGAAATGAAGCTCCACGCTTGTGTCTGTCTCTCTCGGTCTCGGGGTGCAGCTTCACGAGGCAGTCCTGCCTGCGGTGGCCCACCTGACAGCGTGCGGTCTGCAGAGCGACCTTTTCATCACTGACCTGACTGGTGTTAAATCATGCCGCTAGCGGCGGGAGTCCAGGAGCAAGGAGCCACACGCTGCGTGGGGGATTCCCAATTCAGCCATGTGACCTGCATGAAAAAAGGACAGTCTTCCCTGAAGGAGAGCAGACACCAAGAGACCCCTGCTTCCATGTTTTTAGCACTTTTAATTGGCTGTGGTTGAACTGCATCTGTGCTCGGAGACAAGAGTTATAAAGCTAAATTAAGCACATTTTCCCCACAATTCTCATTGCTTTCATTTGCAGCAGGTGTATACATGAGCACATGCAGTAGAAACAACTTGGGGATCTTGACAAGAGGAAACATCTGTCAGAGTTTATGAAAAGAGCAGCAGGTGAGTCTGAGCCTTTTTCTGACACGCTCAGACAGTGAAATCCTTCCATGTGTCTCAGACACCGGTTCATCTCTACCTTGCTGTTTCATCGATATTACGATACGATTGAACACC
>JAVQJZ010236166.1:0-12368 GCA_036025355.1 Leiopotherapon unicolor
ACAGTCGGGGTAATTTATCTCTCAGCGCATTTAATTATTGCTTAAGTATCTGCAGTTTTAGCCCCGTCCATTAGAGCAGCATGATGAAGTATTCATTTTATCGAGTCTTTAAGAACTGATGCAATATCGGCCACTCTTCTATTTTTTTCATTTTATTTGTCAAATGCAGGTATAACCAATAATATTATTGGTGTCTGCCCTCCATACAGGTGCTCTCGTCACCGAGCCCTGATGCTGCGTGCAGCGTCTCACTCGCACGGCTTACTGACACATTTAAATGCAACAGAGCCATCATTAATGTTATTAGTTACACCGCTGCTTTTCCTGCTGCGACATGTCAAAACATGCGACATAGGTGTACAGTCAAGGAGCATGACAAGGGCCTGAGGAGCGCAGATATACGGGATATATAATAAACTGTGACATCTAGGGCATCGAATCAAGCACGAAAATCATCCCTGGTTCTGATGACGAAGATGGCTCGCCGCGACAGGCCAGTCATCGATCTGGCGGGAGAAACTGGCTCCGACAAGACCTCAGGTGGAGGAGACGATGGAAGGGGCATCAGAGATTGAGGACCAGGCTGCCTCTTCTTGGCAACACCTCCCTGGACTCTGGGCTCCTTTCACCCCCTACCACCTCTCCTTCCTTTTTTCTCCCTCTGCCTTCCCCTTCCTCGCCCCAAAGGACTCAGTGGAGCGACGGAGAGAAACAGAGCCCAGCTACCTCCACCTGGTCATTATCAGCCACACACCTGCTGCCTCTTCCGCGTGCCTGCTCTCCTCTCGTGTGCTGACTCTTGCCTGTTTTGGGTCCCTCGACCTCATTCAACCATGACTAATGGGGATATCTCATTTTTGATTTCTGGCAGTGCATGCATATGGCCGCACAGAGAGGCAAATTAAAACCTTTCTTTTTTTCCCTCTTAAACAGTCGTTTTTACGCTCGTAAACCTCCCGCGTTTTCTGTGTATTTTGCACGGCATGTTTCTACACGGCAACACTGACTTGACATATTATCTATAACCCTCCTCCATCAGAAGACAAAACGCTTTGCCTTTGCGTGAAGTGCAAGGTGAAATGCGCTAAACCAGTTGTTACCATCACTCTCAACTCGCTCCCAACAATCCCGTGATGGCTCCTGTGTGACAGGTTACCATGACTACCTGACATTGAAGGCACTTCTCCATCCATCTGTGCTGCAGCAATTGCTTCCACCTCACCTCGCTCTAACCTTCCCTCTCTTCCTCTCCCTCCCTTCCATCACTTCTGCCCACCCTTGCAATACAAATGCCATTCATTCGGAGAAGAGTGGAGAAGGTCGAGGCTGTGCGGCTTTTTGAAAGCTCTGGCTCGAGAAGAGCTGAACTCAGCCGACAAAGGCGGGAGAGCAGGAGCGACAAGCAACAGGGGCGATAAAAAATTCATGGCCACTGGAAAGGCAGTGGAAGCCTCACAGTGTCTGAACTGTACACCATAAACTTTGTCCCTTTTTTGCCCAGCTCTCTATCTCTGTGTTGCAGTCATTTTTTCTATTAATCTTCTTTACTACTTCTTTATTTTGGAAATTCTGAACTTCATTGCATATTTTTATTGTGGTTAAAAACTACTGCAGGGAAATTCAATATGTCACTCTGCTATAAGAGAGGATTTTTAGATGAATGCTCACATGCAACACATGACTACAGGACAAGATCGGATTAACAATACTATATATCAAAATGCGCACGATTAACTTATTCTAACACTAGCACTTTTATTTGTCAACCAAGCTCTCAGTGTGTTAGAGCCAAGCCAACATGTGCATTCAGTCTCAATAATCTGCCTGAAGACAAATGACGCCGAAACATATCTCGTGGTCTTTGGAAGAAAATAGAGTCATTTTTATGTACTCTCCACACGAGCTGATGTACGAGCTACCGGGGAACGCACATTGTAATGTCCCTGCTACAGTACATAAAAGCACATCTGAACATTTGGCAGCCGGGCCGGTTTGGTAGATGAGCAGAAGCAGCAGAATTTTCATATCATGCAGTAATTCAAGCAGCAGTTTGAGGTGCAGGGTGAGAGGCAGTCTGGGTGAGAAGCAGCTCTGTAAGCAGACCTGCCTTTCACTCAGTGCTGCTGCTGATAGGGAGTCAAAGAGATTTTCAGAAGCATTCCCCTCCTTGGTGAGCTAACATGTTTGATTACAATTGTAAGTAAAAGCCAGGTAAAGTCAACTCTACTCTGTGATCAACATAAGACAATAGTCTAACATACGCTGGATCAGATTCAAATTCCACAGTGATACTGAAATGATTCATTTTTATTATGTAGACAATTATGTTATCCAAATTATACTAAAAGTCTCCTGGCTTTAGCTTAGCACTAAATGGACAGGCACAAGAGTGGTGTTTATCTTTTTATCAATCTCTCAGCAAAGACGGGAATACATGTATTTCCTAAAAATGCCTATAATATGCCACAGGTATTGGTATACCAGCAAAACGTACCGCATGTTATATTGCACACAGGAGACCACAGGGAATCAATACATCCACCGACCAGAGAGCACAGACCGTGAGCTGAGGTTTATGAGTGAGAAATGTGGCAATATGTTCCCGCGTGTGGTTTGAAGTCTATCATTAAGATGGCACGGTCCCACGTGGAATCTGCAGTTACGAAACTTAAAGGTCATTCAGAAATATCTCATTGCTGTTGGCAATATGGCTGCAGGTAGCGCAGCACGAAGGGATGATTTAAGATACGCGCAGCATCGGGCGTAACACAGCCTCCCTGAGCAGCACCAACCAACCAACATACATTAATTAACCCTTTCTCTTATCTTCCTGCCACAACCTGGTGAAGAACTGTACCAGCAGTTAAACCTCAATCTCAAGGTAGCCGTCAACTCTGTTATGCAGACACCCACGCACGCACACACGCATGCACACACACAAACAGACGCCTCCACCTCAGCCTCATCCCCATGGTTAATTAATTGAGCTAATTAAGGGTCCTCGTGTCAGTTCCATTGCCAGGCTATGTCCGTGCCTTATCTCACTCCCACAATGCACTTGATCACAAGCTGCTGTGTTTGAGACGTTCCCAAGGAGTGATTAATTAATTCATGAGCGGCGGGTCGTTAAGACGCACCACGTCCCTCTGACATCAAAGTGACAGCGGTGAATGCACGGGAGGATGAGCGGTGGTGTGGAGGCGGAGAAAAAGTAACGCGCTCAGAACTGCTCTGTTGATCACACATGAAAGGCCGACAGGCGAGCTGAATGTAAGGGTTAAAGGGCAGAGCTTAGGCTAACTCTTTGAGGGGTTTAGGCCGCGTCTGGCCTCCTCTGATACGTCTAATCAGCATTAATCATTTGTCATCATTTGTGTGATTGTCTTAGGCTGAATCATGTAACGCGTCGCTGAATAAGAAACAATATGTAAACATTTTTTTTCCATTTCATCTGTTTCATTTTTGTTATCTTGAGAGAACATGCAATGCAATTTTATCTTTCTCGACTGCTATGCATCGTAGCTAATTACCAAGCAGGGAAATAACGGAGAGAATAATTCTACTTATTGTCTAAGGAACTGCTCTTTCAAGAGCCATTCAATAACTGGAGAAAAATAAGCAACTTGAAAATGTGTACATATCTATTTGACTTCTTTGTTGTGCCCCCTCAAAGCTTAATGCCACAATAGACCTAAAGAGATTCATTCTTCTCTCCGAGGAAAAGCAGCAGCTTTCAAGTTCGGTTCACTGAAGCTGCAAGACACAAGAAAAAAATTGCAGCTAAAGACACTCATTTGAAGATCAAAGGGGCCTGTATTGTGTGTTTGTGGGTGTGTTTGCATGCGTGTGTGTAGGAGGGGGAACGACTGTGGACCACAGCCATAAGAAACTATTCTTAAGTATTTTATCAGTCTGCTCCGGACCATCAGCTGGTTGAGTCCTGATTAAATTGACTGACAATGTCTTGTGTGGGAAGTCTGAGGTTGACCTGTCTGACCTCCAGACTGCACACAATCCATTCATGTCTGCACACACACACCCAGCTGATAATAAAATGCATGCGTGTGAAAGCATTTCTGCACACACACCCACAAGCACAAAGATGCACACACAGACGCTGCTGAACTCTCCACCCTTGAGTGGAGGTGTGAGGGGTAGATGGGCTAATCAGACAGACTCCTTGGGATCCTGTGGGATGTGACCCGTCACCTGGCGGGGGAAGACAGGTGAATCAGACAGACCCCCTCTTCCCATTCCCAGCAGGGGGTCTCCTCAGGGAGTGGTGTATGTTTGCGTGTGCATCTGGGGAGGAAAGGAGGCTCAAAGGTGAGCAAGGTGACACTTGGAAGTCAAGTTCAGCTCATAATTGATTTGAGGCGTTCTGGCTCAAGAGGAAAATGGGGGGAAAATATATCAAACAGGAACAGCCGAGCAGCAGCCTCAGAAACCATCTGTAATGAGTGGCTGGGCTGTGTTCAGAAGATTAGGTCCAGAAGATACTATAGACGAACTCTTTAAAAGCTCTGCAACGCTCCATATAGATTGTCAACTCATGTGTGTTAATCAGACATCAGGAAGCTTTAGGTCAGTGGAGCAGGGAATGGATTTTCTCTGGCCCTGACAGGGAGACGCGGTCCGTAATGGGTTCTACCTGTGGAGAAATTAACAAGCCAGTCAGAACAGAGGAACATCAGTGAACTTTCACTCTGCCTCAGACGCAGAGAGGTAGTGAAAGCTCCTCTTAAAATGCACTCACCGGCTCGGAGAAAATGCCTCGATTTTGTTAAGGATTTTTAAAAGCATTTCACGTGTTTAATTAAAAAGTGGAAAGTTTGTTATGGATTATTGCAGGTAATGCATCAGGCAATATGGAGCCTGTAGGAGACTGGTGGCATGGCAAAGTACTTTCCATCATGATTACACTGAACTAATGTGACTTTGGCTGGAAAAGTGAGACATTATTTGAGAGAGGTCACTGTGCATGTGAGCCTGTCTGAGCCAGAGGCGAGCTGCTTTTTGTTGGGGGCAGTAATCTGCAGGTTTGTGCTTTTAACAACAGATTTCTAAATGGTTTAAGGTATTATTAAACATGATGTGTCAGGCTTGTTGGTCCAAGCACGTTCTAACTAGCAAGTGTTCATCCATTTTTCTACCAGCAACACAAAGGATGCACACAAAGCACCCGATTAGGTTTGGAGCTCGCAGCTTTGGAGAAATAAACTATAATAAACCAAAATGGGTTTTATTAATTTATTATTTATTATTATTGATTACGAACAAAAGGGCAGGTTCAGATTTTTTTCAAGTCTGTCTTAATACAGTTAGTGTAAATGAGCTAATTGTGGCTGTAAAGTTTCCTCTTACCATGCTGTGTACTTTGTGCTGCATAATTACCCTGAGAGACATCCGCAGGACACGTTCTGTACAAAAATGCACTCAAAGTCCAGATGAAGCTGAGACTTCAGCAATCCTCGTAAGCACAATTTACAGGTTCTGTCTGCATGGCCATGAGGAACGAGGGGGGTCAGAGTGAGGTTACACCTGTGAATACACCTCAGCTCAACTATGGAGAATGATGTTTTGCATAGAACAAGGACAGTGGATTTTGTCCCACATCTTTTATAATGTTATGTTGGAGAGGTAACCTTATACAGCTGTTAAAGAGGGCAATAAGAAAAGTGATAATAAAATGTTGTAGAGTATTACCTTACACAAACAAATATGTAGCAACAATTTATTTACTCATTTGCATTAATTTGACTTTTTTTTTTATGTACCAGTTAAAATTTTAATATCTCCTTTTAGTTCTGCTTTGGTCTCCACCAACTCCTGAGGGAAATATATTGCTCATTAGCTGCTAAATTGCAGGCCTAAAACCAAAACATTAAGCTAATGACACCGAAACGTTTTACAAACGTCAGGGGAACGGCGGGTGGTAAGTCTCTGTGGACCTGCAGAAGACACCTTTCACATTACATGTCCTCGATTGATCCATTAGTAATATAAAAGTATTGATCAGAGCCACTTTAACTCCACACATCCAGCTACAAGTTGTCGGCGTGCTTCTGCAGTCTTTGCTAACCAAACGCAGACCTGCATCTTAACTAAACACTCACTATGTTGCAGACTTGCACTCGCCTCGGGAGGCTTTTTATGGAGTGACTGTGTGTGTCTATGGTGGGCTGAAGGTTGGCAGCACCTGTACTTACCACCCACTCCTCTCCTTCAGACACACACACACACACACACAGCTTTTTCTGTGCACCATAAGTTAAGAACGGTGACAGTAATCCATCTCGTAGCATCCCCCAACCAGTCACGGCTGTCACCTTCGCCTCGCCAGGAGCAACTGAACCGCTCACCGGATTTAGGGGCCCTAAAGATACCACTGCCACTCATGGTGCCCCGGTTCCGCCGCGCTCTTGATGCAACACACATTGACAGATACCAAAAGACTCCTCAGCTAAAATAGAATTCCAATTTCACTGGGTTCAGTGTGTGATAAAACACAGAGCCCTCTTCAATTGTAACTAAACGAGATTAAAGAGGAAAAAAGGGGGGGCCAAAGGGGGGGGGGGCAAATACAGATCATGGCTTTATTAACTATGGCAACATAATTTTGCATGCATAGAGAGGTGGAGGAGGGAGGCAGGGGGGAGGAGGGGGGTCAGGATGGTAGTGGTGGGGGGGGTGAAGAAACGAGCATCTTGTGCTTCGCAAGGAATTTATCATAATGTTCGCGCTGCAAGATCATTTGCCTCTTGACAGGATCATTACGAGATTCAGTGCTCCCACGACCATTACGCAATTTCAGCGTTCCTCCTTGGATGGAATTTTAATTGAATTAGCCCGGCTGGTTACACATGGTGCGAACGATAACATTTTCTGTCTATCTGGGCTCATTGAATCCGCTGGGGGTGGGGGGGTAGGGGGGTGAAGTGCTGACGGTTTAAGGGAGGCCATGGAAAAAAATAAAATAAAAAAGGACAAGGTGGTTGTGGTTCATTCCAATATGCTTTCTTCTGGATCTCGCTCTCTCCGTTTGTCGCTCAGCGCCTTCTTGATCAGCAACAATACTTTCAACAAAAATCGCCGGCCCAGCCTATCTGAGCCAGCTCTACTGTATTACACACTCAGAGCCACTCTTCCATGTAAGTGCCCGTGTAAGCTGAGGGCAACGCGAGCATGATGTATGGTTAGGGGGTAAATGTGCTAGTATTAACACCCCCAGAGAACAAACCTCCACCAGCCACTCAAGTACATCCCCATAAGAATGATTAATGATGCTGGTCGTGTTATGAAAGGATTGGGGAAGGGAAGCTATCACGCTGCAGGCTGACATGAAAGTTTCTCTTGACTGTGAAGATTCTCAACCTTAATTCTTTGATACTAAATGACACAGCCCATTAAGAGGCTAATGTGAGCCGGGTAGCCACAGAAAAAATGTCAGGTTCAGACAGTGTGTGAGTCTCAGTGCCAAAACCAAGGTAATGCACCAAAAAAATGTTAAATGATGATACACAAGCAGCCATAAGCTTTCCTTTATTAATATACAGCCAAAGAAATGTGCAAAAAATACTGAAGCCAAAACCTTTTACTCTGTGCCATACCCAAACCCTGTTTTTAATTAAATCAAATAAACCTGACAGAAAATGCACATTACCTGTTAAATAATTCACTACACTGCAACATACTTCACAGTCCTCCTGCAGGATCAAGGTCCAGGCAGAGCAGCGTTTGAAAAAGCAACTAGTGTGGGTGAGGCAACAGCATCAACATCAACTTTAGTGAGCTTTGACCTGTAATTCCATACCACAGATCAATGCATGTATGACTGAATGAAAGGCAGGTATAGATGAAACACGCAGCTCTCAGGTAGTTACCTCTTTCTGTGGCCACTGAGGATCCATTCAAGGTCGTGCAGATCATTGGAGAATCTGTAAAAACGAGCTGCAGGACAGTTGCAGGAAGAGAAATTAATAAATTCACATACTGGGATTCACATTACCTTGGTGATAGCATGAAGGTGTGGGATCATAAAACCCCAGGCTACAAATATATTACACGTTATTACATTACGGTTCTAACGAGCCTTCCCGACTGCTGATCCCTACATCAATCTGCAGTATAAAACTGTATAAGTCAATAAAAACAATACAGCCACATTTTATTTAGCAAAAAATGTTTAATCTCTCCTTGATGTGTGTTTATTTACAAGTAGTAAATCTGCAAAATAGGAAATAACAGAATATTTACACAATGAATGTTAACCTGCAAACTTGTGACAGTCGCTTTAAATCTGAAACTCTGTATATCCGAGTTACTGTAGTATTAAAATTCCTTTGCCAGCTCTGTCTGAAAATCATTTTGCTTTGTGTTTCCTTGGATTCTATGTAACTTCCATTTAAAATAAAGAAAAAGAACATCTACTACTGAATTTGGAAGAAAGCAGGAAATGAACTGAAAATAAAATGGTACCAGGATTCAACCATGTCTTTTTTTTTTCTGGCGGAAAGGCAAAAGTGTTAATTAAGCATGAGATACATGACTATGTGCCGAATCTGCTCACACTGAGGGCAGAGCAGTAAACTTCACTTGTTAATTTGTTGTGATTTGACAGAAAAACAGCAGAGGTGACTCTCTGCCAAACTAGTCGGCACGTTGTTCTCTTGACAAGTTCTAAGTCAGCAGCTGATGTTTGCTCTCTCCCGATGACACCAAACACTCTTGGACAACGGGCATGCTGGATACCACCTCAGTAACAATAAGTATGAGTCATTTATCACACCAAACTGTGCAAAAACAAAGGACAGAAAATAAATGGTCGCTGGGAAGTTCCTCTAAAGATGCGTCCTGACTTGCGAAGCAGGTCAATCTAACAGGCAAGTGGCCATGCAAACGATAAACAAGCTAACTCCCCCAGCAGTCATTTCATCAACCAAATTAGTACCAGAATACGACACAAATGGAGCATGAACCTGAGAATGATTTGAGAATGTTTGAGTGTCTGTAAAAAGCCTGACAGATCACCAACTGGGCACTGTAGCCTCAGTTGGTTTTAGTCTGTGTGCTTTTGCAGGGAGCGGTTGGATTTGTCCCCACTGTGCATTGTGCTCGTACTGATCATTCAAAGGACTGCTGTTAACAGCACAGCTGAGTTCTGGGCTCAGCAGCCATCCATTTCCTTGCCATGTGATCTACAGTAAGAGCACCAAAATGCACAAATGCAGCAGAAACTCAGCTGTACACTGAAGAAAAAATGTTTGTAAAGTGGACTAAGCATATTGTGGTGAAGGATTTGCAGTGCTCTTTTTAATACGGAAGATTGTAACAGATTATTTAATGTGTGCAGCCGGCGTAGTCAGCCGAAAAGGAGAAATTTCTATCCAAACAGGAGCAGAATGGTCCCTCAAGACTGTTTTCAGCAGGTACAAAGTCAACTATCAAGTCCCTTTCCACCTGAACTAGACTCATGTATGTAGCCGCGGAAAGCAACGTCACATCTCAGACATGTAAACGAATGGAGGGTTGACATTAATTTGGAAGGTGTGCTCGCTATTCTTGGATATGAGAGATTGTTGAGAAGATTGTTTTGTGTTTTTTTTTCTTTAAGGAACCTGGCGTAAAAATGGACAGCGACAGCATTTATGATCAGCATAAAATGACAGCCCTAATGTTTGATAGAAAAACAAGGTACAAGAGTTAAAGCAGCAAGTCACATTTCCATCACAAAGACACAGATGCTCATCTGATGCAACGATTTCATTTTGATCCTTCAGATCAGGAAAATAAACCTCGAGTTCGGTCAAGTATTTCAACTTCAGGCAAACCGAAGAGAATTTTGTCTTCTGTGTACCGTAAAATGTACAATTTACATCATGAAAATAAAAAGACAAAAAAACAAAACAAAACAAAAAAACAACCTGATTACAAAAAAATGGCAAACAGCTGTTGTTCATCATGAAAAAGTATACAATTTACAAATGAAAACATCAACATAAACATTATACAGACCACAGTTTGGTTTTTCGGCAAGCAGAAGAAAAAAAAAATCGGAAAACATTATTTCTCACCACAAAGTCAAAAAACCCTGACTTCAAGACTTAAAAAAAAAAGAGAGAAACAAAGAAATCCTCTTAAGAGAGCAGTAATAAAAAAAAAAAAAGCTTAAGCCACACATGGCAATAGGCTAGTTTTGAAACAAGAGCTGCAGGCTAAGGGGAGGATTACTCAGCCTTGTGTAGCTAATGAACAGAGGTGTCTCACCTCTGTATCTTTCTTTAACCCCCCCCTCATGGATAAAAAGCTAAAACTCCTGTCTCAAATAGATAGGTTAGAGGTGGAGAGGAACACTCACTATATCTTTTCCTTGCCCCTCTACTATTTGGGTATTAACATTGAGAAAATGAAAGGAAAAAAAAAGTAAGCTTTAGGCTGAAAACAGCTTTTCCCACTTTGTTTCACCACTGAGGGGCTCAGCTAAGCTCTACCTGACCTCATTGTCGCTCCTGTAATGACGTAAACAGCGCCCGAGAGCACCGAGGCTTCAGCTTTGCTCTAACAGGACTGTGTCAGAAAATTAATGGCCCTTCAAGGGATGGATAACACAAACTCAGGCCCCTGGAATCCTAATAGTTAGATAGTGTGGCTACGTGGTTTCAGAGGGGGGGAGAGGGGGGCAAACGGGAATATTACAGGTAGTGCAATGTAGCTACTTCATTGTTCAGTCACTAAACCATGATCCACTGAGCAATCACTTCCTGACCCTTGAAGACCAGAGCCAGCCGCGGCGCCGGATACTAAAGTGGCCAAGATAAAGCAACAATCCTGTGAGTATATATATTTGGTTTTTATGAAACCAAAAGATTGCACTGATTGAATTAGAAACAGCAACTTCGTGTTATCACCGTGAACTGTCCAGATGAGACGACTTCGTTTGTCGTCTCGCTTCCCGCCACTTCTCAACAAGGATCTTATGGTAGGTCATTGATCAAACAATTCTTTTCAGTCACTAGGCATGTTCATATTTAAAATCATACGGTAGCACATTCCATCTAACAAAATGTCTTTGCACTAAACAACATTCAAAGAAAACATGGCACAGTACGACTTTTTTGTTTCTTTTTTGTTGTTTTTTTTTGTCTACTTAGTTTTTTTTTTTCTTTTGTACTTGAAATATCAAATCATGTTTTGTTGTTGTATTTTTATTGTATTTGTTGGTTTAAAATGAAAAGGAAAAACAACAAAAATGTTTTCTCCCTAATCTTTCTTTAAAAACGTAGCTGTATTTATATATAATATCTATATCGTCTTCCTTTGTAACATTTCTGTAAATTGTGCAAATTCAGCAGTAATACAAGTGGCGAGAGATCAGAGAGTGGGCAGTTGATTACATTTATACAAAAACAAATCTAACATCCTTTAAAACTGTGACACCCGTTGGAGTCACATGACCTAGAGAGCCTCTCTCCACTGGCTCATCACAGCTTGGTCCATCCTGCTAATGACGCCATATATGGAGTTCCTTTCCAGGCTCCCATAGTTTCTTTCCAGACCATCGCTTCATCACGACAAAACTTGGGAAATCAAAATCAAGCAAACAACAAACACCAACATCCACAATAATCAAATGCTGTCAGTTGACATGTTTCTCCATGTATGCATGTGTGAAAATGTCCGGTGTCCCAGTCTCTCACACAGACACCAGCCCACACGCCATACGGGGCTGCAGACGAACACACACACATACACATGTAAGCGTACACAGGCCCGCCCATCTCTGCCGAACCCCCCCATGTTGCAGTATACTGCGTCAGTCCTTTTGCAGTTCGTCTGTCGTGTTGTTGGGGGTTGGAGTTTTGTTTGTTGTCTTGGTGAGAGGAGCAAGGGAGAGAGACAGATGGAGAGGAGGAGTGAAGAGAAGAAGGAAGTCGGAGGTTGCTGGATGGTCCTCAGCTGGTCAGGGCCATTGTGTCGATGACCTGCTCCAGCTTGCTCCTCAGTCTCTGTCTCCTCGCCTGTTCGTCCCGCTCCAACGCCGACAAGATCTGAACACAGAAAGGTGGGGAGGGAGGGCGGTCAGTGTTGCAGTGTGTTGGCTTCTGCTTCCAAAACACGGCCCACCTGGCTACTTCCTACACGCTGTACATTTCTTCGTATAAAGCCAGTACCGAAATAGTGTGCAAATCTCAAATGGCCACCACAAACCAATAAAAGCCAGGTAAATAAAAATCATCTGCAGCCTCCAACAACGGCATCTCACGTGGTAATTTCAGCATAACTTACATTTCTACAGCACTAATCCATCAATATATGGCCAAACAGAAATAATCTTTTTCCTTGTTCATGTTTTTTCCTGACCGTCACTG
>JAVQJZ010236168.1:0-16418 GCA_036025355.1 Leiopotherapon unicolor
GAGCAAATAGCTCATAATTAATTTTCCTTTGCTCAAACAGGAGCCACAGAATTTTGGATCCTAAGACAATGCCAAACAAATAAAAGTTTACCTCCACAGTCAATATGATCTAATAGTTCAGTCAGGAGTGTGCATGAAGTGTGCCTGTCGTTATTTGACAGCAGCTGAAAGATTAGACAATAAACACATTTTTGCAATGCAGATAAGTGTGAGGATGGTTTGACCTTTTTTATTGCACACTTCTTACTTGCAGTATCTCTGGTAATATTTTTCATTCAGTAAACATGGATAAATAGGCAGCAAGGAAAGAGCGATGCTGATTTGTTTGGGAAGTAGAAAAAAATTAGGCAAGATTTTATGCCATGTCACAATTTGACTGGATAGCAGACGAAGACAGCTGCTGGTTACGAACATTTCCATGTTCCCTATAACGTTCACTGCACCTTGCAAGTCCCAGCAGTGACTCTCGGAGCTCCTGAGCTTTTGTGACAGAAACGCAAAGGTCAAAAGAAGCTGTTACATTTCATACGTCGAACTGGAGTGCAATGAGAGGTGATAAAAATCCAGCTGATGAAACCGTAGGACAAGCCCAGACAAGGCCAGTTCGCGCTCAATAACCAAAGTCATGAAGCCTTTTTGCAATTGCGTCTGAGTGAGTGTCAAAGGCAGCTGGCAGTTACTATTTGCCCTCCACCTTCTAGCCAATGAGAAGAGACAGGAAAAATGAGGTGGCCAGAGTAATTTTATTTTTGTGGCAGATCAGAAAACATATGTTGATGTACAAAATGCTGATTTTGTCCTTTATTTATTTAACTATTTTCCATGGCCAATGTCTTGAGTAGAGCCCAGAAATTCAGTCAAAAACATGGCTGCCTATCCAGATTCGTTGTAAAATATGAGAAAAAAACATAACAAAGCAGAATTATCAAGAGAGAACACATTGGAATACAACCCACACCTACGCAGAGAGCCTGACAACAGAGTGCTGTCAGGAAGAAACGAGATTACTGCATGTAAAAACTGTGAAGAGGGACTTCTCTTGTAATATGAGAAAACTACAGTTCTGTTCGTGGATTGACAATTAGTGGAGAGATGGTAGAAGAGAGAGGGTGAAGAAAGCGCGACCACGGGATGTTAAGGGTGAGTATGATCAAGATGAGAGCAGAGAAGCTTTGATGGGGTGGGAGGGGAGGATGAAGGGAGCGCTGGCAGTTCTCTCTCTCTCTCAGACGCTCTCTAAGGACAGACTCTGAGCTAATCTACTCCCTCTCTCCCTTTCATTTAATCACTGTCGCTGTTATTCTCTCCATTTCACTTACATTCACAATTCCCCCCTCAAAGCCTTCTTGTTTTCTTGTAAAATGCACAGGAGGGTGTGCTCCAGATGCACCGACCTGCCTTTGACGCAAACATGCATAAAAGTGCAAGCACAAGGACGCATGTAATTGCTACAACCAAACTGTTTATTATTTCAGAAGAATTCATACCAATTATGTCTCATTTATGTGCTACGGAAATGATGGCCATCATGTCCTATTATTTCATATTAGTTTCATACACCAATCATGTCTGGTTGGGATTTTACAACCACACACATGCACAAGCAGACACACACACACAAAGATATACTGTCATATGTATCAAATGTCAGAGACTATTCCTTACACTGTGGTTACTAATATATTTGCTTCCATTGAAGGCACAATTGCAAATCAATGAGTCTTCTGGATGGAAATATTGGATTCATAGGAATCCAGTAATGATCAACCTTCATTTTTCTATCTGACAATATTTTGACAATCCCCTCTCGTAATCTTCTCTGTAATAAATTACCATGATATACATATTGATATCGTAGTATAAAATTATACATGCCATTATGGGAAAATTTCATCCATTTTACAGATTCCCTGTGTAGCTCTTACAACTCATCCTGTGTGAGAATTAACATTTGACAAAGAGCATCTTTATCATTTCCCGAGATCCGACTTAAACATGCAGCGATCACACACTCCGCTGCTCTAATCAATGACGTGTGCCGGATAGTAACCGATCAATAGCACATCACCATGTAATCTGCACCTTGACATCCATTCCTGCTTGGCCCACTGGTCTGCATCATTTGGATGTACTGTATGCACTCCTGATATACAGCTACAGGCCACAGCGCATGAGAGGTACTCGAGTAATGGCAACTCCAGGAGCTCATACATCTACATCCTACATGCATCAAGGTTTAATTATGGCCCGAGAGCAATTTATTCAGCCTGAGAAATGGAGGTACACAGAGAAGGCTTATGTGTCAGATTGCACTCATCCTTCCTCACTTCAGTTTAAGTAGCCCTGACTGCCTGACAGCCCTTTAGGTTTGATTGCAGCCTCGCCATCAGGAAGAGGAGCAGACGAGCGGTGCATTGATAGAGAGGAGCTGGGGAGTGCTGCTGCATCAATAAGGTATTGAACAGGAGCCAGGACTAGAGCCGGAGCACAAGAAGCAGCACATATCAGGGGACAGGAGACACTCAATAAAGAGTGTCCCATGGGAGAAAGATTTTTTTCCCTCCTTTAGACCATTTGTCCATCACAATGCAACTCTCTTGTCCCCTCACAGGTGTCCTCATCAGCAGTAAAACTAACACTCAAATGGCAGGAGGAGGCAGCGCCACCTTGCCAAAGCTCTCAGATGAGAGAGGATGGAGTGGAGCGTTTGTTAAAGAGACAAAGGAGGATGGGGACAGTGAGAGAGAGAGGAATGAGTCACATTTTCCCCCTACAGCTGTCAGGGCGTGGACATTCCTGACCGATACAGCAGGCTTGTAGGATCAGCCATGGCAGGGCGAGGCGTGGTGTAGCATGGCACGGTTACTGTTTGATTAGCCGAGGAATGACAGTCGGAAATAATGAGTGAGACCCATGAATCAGCCCATGTTTTTAGCATCGTTACACACAAACAGTGATGGGACACTGACAATTTCACGGCTACTCTGTGTGTGAGGAAAAAAAGTCTGTCTGACACAAGAAAGCCATAAGAGACAGTGTTTTTAAATGTTCTCCGACTAGAGACAGAAGACAGTGTCATTACAGTCTGTAACCATTAAACCTGGATGTCACCGTTTGCAGCGGGGCTTTGATCACACAGCAACCAAAGAGGTTCAAAAGACTGAAGAGAAGCTCTACAACTCCAAAAACATAAAAGAAACGTGTCAGTGAGAAGAAACAGAGTGATGCCGCAGATGCAGTACAGTGGACAGCAAAAGGGAGGAGAGGAGATGTCTGCAAATGGCCCTGGACTGTCTAAACAAAGGATTACCATAATCTGCCTTTCAAATCAGACAGCGTTACAGGTGTTTACTGTGATTAAAAGCCTGAAGAGCTTTTACATTAATTGCTCATTTAGCACTCTTGCAGGACAGGATATGAATAAATGAATAATACTGTACATTCATTTTTGTTGCCACAGTTAAATCGCTTCTCACAATCCTGTCTGACCAGGTGTCAGATTTGGCTGACCCCTGTTTGACACAGAAATACAAATAAAAACAAAGAGATCAAATACCCAAAGAACCCAAATCTTTTAATTTAAATCACCAGAAGACAGACAGAATGATCTACGTCTGTGTGTGCACGCGCCGAAACGTGGGTGTCGCTGTGTCTGCACACCATAAATATGTGCATATGCAGATTTTTCGTGGGTTTAGCTCGATGTGTATGCACTGTGGAAACAGGCTCCCCTCAGTTGTGTTGACTATGTGGCCTGATCCTCCTGGAGGCAGAGTGTTTAAAGTAGGATATGTTCAATTCTTCTGCATGACTCGAGGCCATCTGCACACAAGCCAGCACATAACATCATGAGCAAACAAGGCTACTTTGTTTTTCTTTACTGAGTTTGAAAGGGTCTTGTGTGTTAAAGCTGTTGTCAGAGAGGCTGCTGGTGGTCGACGTGTCACCTGCCTGTTAGCGATGCGGTGCATGTACTTTGTATATGTGTGGCGTCTCTCCAGGAGGGCCAGCCGCTTTAGCTCTGTGTCATTCATCAAAAGCTCGGGGTCTTGCTGGGAGCAGTAATTGGAAATTTCAGAGTTCAGGATATTTAGAGCTAATTAGCAGCATTACACAGCAGTGAGGTGACAAGTGACATCCAGGGCACTCACAGAGACCCCTCCCCTGCATCCATTACCCGTAAAGAGCGTGAGCAGCACAGATATCGAGACACTTCCTCTAACAGGGGCGGCTGTCCCCGTCAGAACCGCTTTAGCGCACAAAGTTAAAAGGTTACCCGAGGTTGCCTGGAGTAATTAATCCTTTCAGCCTTTTCAACTCTGTCAAGCCCCTGCATCGTTTTCGTGCCCTGAACTATGCTGTTGTCCTGAAATTACTGAAGAATTAAAAGCTAAAAGTCATTTCAGCTCAACTGCATGAAGGGCAAAGCAGCATGGGCACGGCGAGCTAAAATTAACTTCTTAGCTCGGGACCAAAAGAAAAGTGGAAAAGACAAGACACTGTCTCAAAAGCGCCGAAGCTCTGAGTGTTTGTGTGAGTGGCAGCGTCTACTTTGTCAACCAGCCACGGAGCAAACAAATCCAGTTCTCTCCTCGGACAGCAAGAGAGGATCCGATCGTTTAAGGAATATCTGGGGCAAATAATAAGCTGCCATTCAGAAAGGCCCCCACGAGAGCCGTCGTGGGTTTTCAACTGTGATCGGCAGGACTGACATTTACTGAGTCAACCTCAGACTGCAGTCCGCAATCCTCACTGGGCAAAACTTTAACCGTCAGCAAACCTCAGCTGTGCTAAGTCAACAACCTCCCTGTACCTGCCTCTCTTGTGTTAGAGACAGAGACAGGAAGAGGCAGAGACATCAAAAGTGAGGGGACAGAGTTGTGTTAAAGGAGGAAGACCGGTGTGCAACTTCAAGACGTTGTGTCTGTGCAGCTCAGGTCGTGGATGTCATGGATGACTGGGACACTTGACAGAGCAGAACCATCGGCAATGAAATTTGTTTCACCCATGCTTTTCCCGCTGCGATCAAATGTCTGCTCTGAAAAAGGTAAATGAAATTAGTCGAGGAAGGAAGCTCTACATAATGATGAAACACCAGGATGTGGGTAGCTGCGTGACTGTGGTATTTGAAGGGCATTCATCAGTAGGTATTATGGGTTACACTGAAAGAATAAATGGAGTGTAAAGCTGCAGGGAGGTGACTTTGAGTGTGTGTAAGTGTGCATCCATTTGTGTGTCCCTCGTGGAGGCCAAAGGTCTTAAAAAGGTCTGGCCTGTTTTTGCTGAAGCATTAATTAGCATTAGTTGGTGCTTGTGTAATGGGCACTGTGACGGAGGAGGACCGAGCCAAAGCAGGAGCTTTAAATCAGTCTGTCTTACTGTCGTGGTAGTTCTGGGGAGGTGCCCTCCCACAGGATATTTATAACATTTAATGCTTTCTGAAAAAAAGTAAGTCCACTAAATGCTTGTGCGTTTCTAGAGAGTGACCACAATTATTTGGTATTGTAAGAGTGTGCGTATCTGTGTGTCTGCTCGGTTATTCCAGTGTAGCCCGGAGGGTCACTGGGTCGTGGATATACAGAAATACACTTTGGGACATGCAGCCACTTCATGTCCCCACACGTTCACGCTGTTTTTATATACCTACACAATCCCCTTCACTCCAGCTATTCACCCCGCTAACCCCCATTAGCCCTCCGTGCTGACAGAGAGCTTTTTCAGCCCAGGCCACAGCAAAGGCTCTCCTGCTGCCTCCCAAACGCTGACGTGCTCAAAGACCCCTCCATAACCCTCTTTCGGACTCTTATTGCCCGTATTGCTCTCTTTCACCCTGTGTGTCATTCTGTGGCTCTCTCTGTCATCAAAATGAACTTTGAGTTAGTTTTTAGCATGTTCTGGTGTCTGGTGGCGCACTGTGCAGTTGCTGTCAGCTTCAATCTGGTGACCCGAGCAGCAGTGACAAAAAGCACTGCAAAGTCTGCAGTCCCTTGGAAACATAAAGGGGAACACTGGCCACAAGACAGTAGGAACAGTGTCTACAGAAGTCACTGGATATCAACATTTTTCATTGATTCATATCTCTACGTGTACACACGGCCATTGTGCTCAGGCAGCTGTGGCATGTGTGTGAAGGGTTCCTGCACTCCTGGATTTTCTGAGTGTTTCCAGAGATACTGTGTACTGAGAGTCACTTCTGAACAATTGTTTATATGGTTTTAGTTCTTACTGGGCCTGGAGAGGCAGGCTGCTCCCCTAAGCTGACTGACCGTCTAAATGCAAGCCGGTATTGATTGTCCTTCCTCGGGCCTTTCACACAGCCTTGCTGAGGACACATTAAATGTGTTATAAGTCATTAAGAGCTCCAGGCCTCAAATCTCACCTGTCTAACTTAAAATATATTGACATATTGTGCTCTGACAAACTTTTTATTTTTTGAGGTAGCCTCTGGGTTTGTGCTGATGCCTGGGCAGTCTGTGTGTGTGTGAGCCTGTGTGTGTTTGTTTTGTGTCTATGCACAGCATACCCTCTCGTACTGTGCTGAACACTGGGGAGCATGTGTCAGTGTATGACTGTGTTGTGTACACGCGGAGACATTGAATCTGTGTGTGCTTGTGAGTGTGTGGTTTGTGTATGGTTTATGTTTATGTGTATGTGTGTGTGTGTGTGTGTGTGTGTGTACAGGGAGCAGGCTCGTCCTCTTGCTGCCCCGGGGGCTCAGAGCCCATTTCCTGTTGTGCAGTGTGATAAGTTTCCCTGTCAGATCCTCCCAGCACCACTATATTTCTGATAAGCTCCACTGCTAGTTTTCCCGACCTCTGGCACAGAGATCAATTTGAGATTGATTCAGAATGCCCTGCTGGGCCGAGCTGGAAGATCAATTTGAGATGGATTGTTCACGCCAGGGGGCCAATGACACGCAGTGCAGTGCTCACTTGCTTCCCCTCCTTTGCTTTCTTCACTCCTCACTCCCCCTGACTGTTGTTATTTCTTTCTCTCTGCATTTTTCTCCCCTATCTACTCCTCTCTCTTTCAATTGTTTCACACTTGTCCTCTGTACTGTTGTTACTCTGTATTACACCCTGCAACATCTTTTTGCATCAATCCCTATTCATGGCTCCCTTTCCACCTCTCCCACCTGCTTCCCGTACTTTCCCGCTCCTAGCGCTGAGTAGGCAGTAGGGATAGAGATGACTTCATTAGCAGAGGGACCAACCCCTGTAGAGTGATAAGGCTGCAGGACAGGAGAGATAACTCATCTGGCTTGGTAATGCACACAGCCAGAGAAACACACACACACACACACACACACACACAAACACACAAACACACTGAAATGACAAGAAAAGCATTTTTATTTTTGCAGTTATCCGATGTTGGTCATCCTTGCCATCATGCCCTGAGCTACTGGAGCCACTGGCTCATCATGTCTACAGAAACCATATCACTCTTTCCCTCCTTCCTTTATCCACCCCGGCTTCCCTCTTTAGTTGTTCTCTGCCATTCTCAAAAGGCTTCTGCAGTGGCCTTGAAACCAGCAGATGCACTTTCTTCTTTTCTCTGCACAGAGTGACCTTTTCCCCAGCAGTACATCCACCTCTGACTGCACTGACCTTTACCTACAGTGCAGCCCCCCTCATCTCTCTGAGGAATGGACTGCAGACAGGACATCGTCTGTGCATCCATGCAGAGAGTAAGCCAACAAAGGACAGGGCGGAAAGCCGGGCAGAAAAAACCCTGAAAATGACAGTTATGCTGTAAAATTGATGCTGAAGAGGGGGGTGAAGTTGCAATAGGCTTTCATGAATAGTTAGTGGGCTGTTTTTTGTGCCAGAGCGTAAGAAAAAACTGATTCTTTGGCGGTACACTTTCTTGCCAACTGTGGTCACTCTCCTGCTCACTTGGGGATGAAAAAGTGAGCGAGGACGCTAGTAAACTCATGCACACAAAGCGTCCTCCGAACATGTTTACAGGCAAGCGTTTAGAGCTGTTCCAAATGACCACAGACAGAGGTGGGGTGAAAAGCCTGCCATTGATGGAGAGTCCACACTCCTGCACACTCAGCTATACACACAGAAACAGACAGGAGTAGTGGTATGAAGAGTAGTGTAAATCCTGCCGTCTTCCACACCTGGTCAGTCGCTGGGTGAAGTGTACATGCTGATCAGATTCTGGAAAACTGCAACAAACCGTCAAAGAATCTCCCACTCTGTTTTGATCCTTCAAAGGTGTTAAGGGAGAGTTCAATGATCTGACAATTTTGATGCCTTGACTCTTCAGGCTGCCTTATTTTGTTGAACGTCTTCTACAGGAGTTTGTTCTTGTTGTTTCTGATGTTAACAACATTGCCAGCACACAACAATTGCATATAAATCTTTGATATATTAGTTCGAGTCCTTGATTCATTGCGAAGATATGTGTGGCACAGAATAAGATTACGTTTGCACATTTCTGCATTTTCTTCACCACTATTGGATGTCACTGTTCAATTTCTCCTGCCTGTATTCCCAATAAGACAGATATTTACAGATTCATGTAATAGCACACACAAAACATGCACTAAGCACAAACAGGTTTCATGCCTGTTCTGCAGTCAGTGAGAGGCGACGAATGGCCGTATGGTGTCTGACATGGCGGGAACTGGAACTACCAACGAAAACACAGACAGACGAGAATGGAACTCGCTCCACACTTCATTTAACTTCATTTTACCGAGGTGCAGACATAAGCAGAACAGTCTCGCTATTTGTGGGGAGAAACTAAATGGTGAGAAATTCATCACTGTGAACTGGAGTATACTCTGAAGGGTTTCTCAATACACAACAAATGAACAACTCAAACCACAGTCATGCCGCAGTGGGTGATTTTTTTTTTCTGCATTTTGCCTGGTTTTCTTTTGTTAGCTGATCTGACTGTATATCAAAACCTATCAAACATCAAGCTACAGTGACTTCTTATCAAATCAGCAAACATAGGAAAACTGCTTTTTGTCCTCTAAGGAAATTAATGTGGTGGCCGGCAGGATGGTTATCCATCACAAAATTACACTTTAATTATGTGTTTTTACAAGCAACATGCATTTTCTCCCTCATTAACAATAAATAAACATGACTTATTATCTGTCAGCGTGTAACCCTCTGTGCTTTGCAACCCACCTCTTTCTAAATAATGCTCATAGCTGTCATTTCTTTAAGAGATGATCAGGATGAAGCTGTGGGTGGGCGTCATAACAGCTGGCAGTCAACTGTGTTGTGACAATCAAGAGTGATGTCACAAAAATATGTCCAGCAGAAAGAGGTCACTCGTGAAAACGGTTGAACTTCAACACGGCTTCCTTGACTGCAGATTGCCTCCTTTTGCCCTTTGCGTTTTCACCACTCGTGGTGGTTTCACAGATGTCAGCCAGCCGAGCCTCGGGCTAGACACACACACACACATGCAAGCTGACAAAGCAAGTGATGAGTGTTGCATGGGAACAAATGAGATGGAGGAAGATATGACTAAAAATACACTCCCAGTTAAAAATGGAAGAAAAGCGGCACACTGTGGGTTTATAGATCTATTCCCAATGCTGCTATACTGACTATAAGAAACAATACTTGTTTATTCCAACCTTTTTCTTCATTTTCATTCATTATTGTCAAAATTTTCATCAATAATAGTAAATTTACACTGAGATTAAGGAACATGCATGCCAGTGAAACAAACCGTGAGGAGTAAGAAACAAACAGAAAAACAAGTAGTTGGACAGATGTTTAACTAAATGCAGTTGAACATGTACAAGGGAGGCAAAGATGTGAGTTCAAATTTGAAACATCGATGTGGTTGATGTAGTTACCATAACCAATAAAAATGATGACAAATAACCAAGAGCAATAAGACCCAAGTTGTAATAAACAATGATTATGCTTTTTAGTTGTTCTAACCCCCATATGTGACCCATTTCCTGTCATCCTCTTACCAATCTTCATAATATGTGCCATCAGATTAGCCTTTAAGTTCCGGCACACAGAGAACAGAGAGGACATAATCACTCACTGGTCCTGGCAGCGGCAGAGTTCATACCCCGGAGCCTCCACCTCTCTCGCCCCCTGTTAGCCTCTCTGAGTCTATATGACAGATGGACCCACTGCATCATTTCCATCCCAACTCAGACTCCTCTATGACCAGCCCTTCTGGTAATTAAAACAGATGCGAGAATATTAAAAGAATAAAGCGCGTGGAGAAAGCGGACAGAAATACCAGAGACCAGATGCTCAGTAAACTCTGCCCACTGTGTGCTCAGGCCAGTCCCCTCTTCCCTGAGACACAAAATGGAGCAGATAATAAAAACGAGCACCAAAATGATCCAGACTCAGGCTGGACACTCATACAGAGCCACATCTTAAGCATCAGTACCACAGATGCTTGGTGGAGGCAAAATTGTCAGATGACTTAAACAGCAGAATATTTTCTCAGAAATTAATATGATTAATTATCTATTATAATATGGCTCTATCTCTTCTGTATCATTAACAGAGCAGAGAGAAGTAACAACAGAAATATTTTGTTGCGGTTAAAATTCTGCTGTTTAAGTCATCTGACAATTTTATACACGCGCCACACACAAAAACAACACATATGGGGCCCTTCCTCTAGCACCTGAGCCTCCTTATACAGGCCACACAGTACAGTGAGCTTTTGCAGGAGTGCACTGGAGCAAACGGAGGCTGCAGCGGCAGCGGCAGCAGCATCTGGGCTGCGAAAGTCTTGTCACTCTCTCCACCCCGGCCCTCCCTCCACAGCTGGGGCTGGCCAAGCTGGAGGGGACCTGTGACAGTCAAGAAAGCACGGACGATAAATGATGACAATACTCTTATGTTGTCAGGGTCGCTCTGGAGCAAATGGCCTGCGGGGAGACATATGAGAAAGTGGCAGCGTGAAGAGAGGAAGATGAGGGGAGGAAAAAAAAAATGTGCCAGCGATCATGAGACAAGAAATGACTTGCACTGCACTAAGACCTATAAAACTAGAATTACTGCCTGACGATTGTTTGCCTCCACCAAACTGTCAAGTTGCAGTTTACATCCATGTCTTTCCAGACTCATGTAATACACTGTGTGCAGTGAAGACTTTGAAGGAATTCAATTAAAAGGTATGAATGTATTTTCTTGCAAAGCAGTTCTCACTACATCACGTGATTCCAGTAAAAAAAAATCCATGGAGAAACATGTTGTGTTCATTTATAGAGGACTGATAAAGAGCCTTGTTACATAGTGCAAAGACACTGATCAACCAAAGAGTTTGTGGTGGACTGCTGAAGGAACAGGACTGAACAGACACACCTCAGCACACAGCAAAGTGTTCTCTTTAGGGAGACTCAGATCCTGCAGTGTGTACAACATCAGTGCTCTGTTTTTACACAGTGGTGCCATCAAGGCTTGGAGGTCAAAGGGAGGTAAAAAAAAAACAGTTAAGGAAGGCCAGCTTGGTGATCAGATGTGTGGCCGAGGCAGAGAGCAGGATAAGGAATGAAATAAAAGCTATTGAATAACCCTTCTCACCCTCTCTATAACAAGCTGTACGGTAAGAACTGTGCTTTAAGAGGTCACTTTGACTTCCAAAATCGAATCAGTTCCTCCCTGAGTCCAGATAGATGTTGTGTCAGATTTACAGATGTGGCTATTGGCCTATTAGCTTACTACTATCATTTCCAATTGAAGTGAGCGAATTGTTAGCTAATGGTAGCTTTCAGTTTACCGTATTTTTCAGACCATAAAGTGCGCTGGATTAGAAGGCGCACTGCCAATGCAATATCAATGAGCGGTCTAGTTTCATACATAAAGCGCACCGGACTCTAAGGCACATCACACACAGTACATATCACTCCGCGAGGCTCCTGACTACGGTGGCCGTAATGCTCCAACAACCTAGCGGTTTCGTAGTTTACCAAAGTCGCACTAAAACATTTTGACAGATTTTTGAGAGACAACCAGAATTCATGCACCGGATGATAAGGCGCACTGTAGATTTTTTTGGTGATATTAAAGATATTTAATTTTAAAGACTTTCCTCTGGGTGCTCGCGCATGATTGATGCTCTCGTGTTTTATAAAGTGAGTTGGCTGACAGACTTTCTTTTTTTTTTTTTTTGCTCACCTGCTCGCTGCCCAGCGTGCCCATCCCCAGCCCCTGCACTCTGCCTCCAAACAGCGGGCTGCTGGTGTCGCCGTCCCCCCCTCCCAGGCCTCCGTCGGGGGACTCCAGCACCGTGCCTGCGTGGTTCATGGTGGCGTGGGGGTTGGAGATAACGGTGGAGTTCTTCATGTTTTCCGCCGTGGTGACCGGAGCCTGTTTGCTCTGCTTCCCACCAAACAACCTGAAAGTAAAGATGGATCATTTCAATTTCTATCATGTAATGTGACCATTAATAGCATTGTTATTTTCTGGCATTTGCCTCTTGTTTAAACACTCTAAAAGTTCAAACATTCGTAGATTTATAAGATATAAACATGGCACTGTACAAGAGACACGGTACAGAGATTGATTGACGAGCCGTCCCCTTAGCCAATCAGGACGCAGAATACAATGGGCGGGTTCAACCTTAGCCAATCAGGGCGCAGAATACAATTCGCATTCATACGCTGTAAAACAAAAGTATGCAAAATTGCACAAAAAAATCCACGAAACAGCGAGGCCGCGAAAGGTGAACCGCGATATAGCGAGGGAACACTTTAAAGCATATTATACATAATCACACCTTTAGCTTATAAACACATTTTTTGGTACTGAGGTTACTTGAAGCTATTTTTTTGCTGCAAAAATGTAAATTTCAACATGATGCTGGTGCATGAACAAATGTCAAGGGGTTAGTAAAATCATTAGGAGAGATCCTCCAGGGATCATGAATATTAATAACAAATTTAGCAACATATTTCATGTAAATATTCATGGCTGTTCTGGATCAAAGCGCCTAATAGAGACGGAGTTTGTCATCTTTATGAGGCTGCGGGACAAAAATAGCAGCATTGTTCTTTATTTTAAAACAAGAATAACAGTGGAGAGCCTGCAGCCAGGAAAGGTAGAGTCAGTGCAGAGAGTCGAGGCCAACACACACACACACACACACACACACACACTCACAGAACTCTCTCCTGGTTTTTTGCTAATCCTGGGTTAGAGTTAAATGGCAGGCTGCGATGACTGGAGCCGCGGTGGGCGATAATGGCAGCGCACAGCCTCTTTGAAGAGTTATCACTCCCTCACATTAATGAGAGCAGAGCGCTGAGGTAAGACTCAGCTCCCATTACCCCGCACCACACCCTCCCCCCTCCTCTCCCCCCCATGCACCGCCAAGGCTGAGGCTTGGCAGCTGATCAGCCCAGCTCAAGGCCTGCCTTTCACAATGGCCTGATTTAACCTCGTTGAGCTTGTGTGTGTGTGTGTGTGTGTGTATCTGAGGAACAAGCCCACACGTGTGATCCTTACTCACCACTGTTTATTATTTACTGCATGATTACTGTCTTTTAAAGTGGTCATCTGTGTGTGTGTGTGTGTTGCTTGTGGGTAAATTCGAGCCCATACAAGAGGCCCCCACTCAGTGTGGCTCATCAGTTAGCCGTCACGGTGTCTGCGGGACTCCTGACAATACAAATTATGTTCTGTAAGTGTGTGTGTGTTCACCTGCGCAGCGTAGGCGAAGAAACCTGCTGTCTTCCTGTCAGAGGAACAGTCGCTGCTCCTCCGCTTTGCATCACGACTCCGCTCCTGAGGTTGTCCATCTCAGAGACGCCTTTCTCCCGATCTGTCTGGTTGGCCAGCAGGGCTGCTGAGCCGTTGGCCTTGGTCATGCTGAGCGAGTTTTTCCCGTGAGACGTGACGGAGAGCACGGCGGCCTCGATGCTGCTGGTGGAGGAGCGGTTCCCGTTGCGAGCGGCGGCCCCCGAGCGGCTGGGCCTTGGCAGGCTGCGGTACTGCAGCGTGGAGCGAGCGCTCATGGGCAGGAAGCCGTCGTCGTGGTGACCCAGCGCTGACCCTCCATCCTGGCCGCCAGACTTCAACCCTCCCGCCAGAGAGCGCGCCCCCGACTTGGGCATCTTCCCCAGAGTGGCCGAACCGCTCGTGATGGTGGCGCCGCTGGCAGTAACCATGGTCACCATCCCGGGGCCCTGCTTCTTGAAGCCGAAGGTGCTGGTGGGGGTGCGCGAGGTGAGCGTGTGTGTCTGAGAGTGGGGGTCTGACACGGTGTGTGTGAGGGCGTTTGTCGTCGTTGGCGCGCGGCTGGTGGGAATCGATTGTTTCTTTGCCTCGTCGCCACTGCTGCGTCCTGCGTCTGAGGGCGAGCGGTGAAGGCCGTTAGGACGAGGAGAGAGACGACCCTTTTCTGACACCTTGATATCGTCTGTCTTACCTGCAGAGAGAAACACAGAGAGAGACGTCAGCGGGGTGTGCTACCATATCTAACATGACCTTAAAGGAGAATAAATAAAGTATAGTCCAAGTTTTTTATGCGTGTTTCCTTCATTATTTCTCTTTATTCGATATTAAACTTTCTGTCAGAGTTGTATTTGTGGAATTAAATACTGCAGCTACTTTGAACTACATAACCGATCTCCATGTGAAGACATTTGATGTGCTGCAGCTCCAAACACTGTGGGAGCTGATGATCCAAAATGTTAACACTTTTGGGCAAAGTCTTAATTTTACTCAAAAACCCATCATTTACATAAATAAGTCCAGAATTTATGCAGAAAAATACCTGTCAGAGGCAACTCATTTTGAATTCAGATTTCAAAACGTATTTCTCCTGAAATAAGTTGAAACTTAGAGACTTAAAATAATGCAACTTATTTTCAACTGAGAATAATGTGTTCTGGTATTTCATGCAGTAACAGTGTTACCTGAGCTGTGGGTCTTGAGGCCGACGGAGCCTGTGCTACTGGTGCTTTTAGTTCGGGGGGACGTCACCCCCACCTGAGTGCTCATGCCTCTCCTCCAAGAGCCCGTGTGGGACACGGAGGGGGTCTTCCTCCCCGAGCCGCCCTTGTCCGACTCGTCGGAGATGTCGGAGGGGTTCCGGCGGCTCCACTTGGAGCCCGGCTCCATCCTGACCCCGCTGTCTGACCCGCCGTCTGGCCTCTTCACCTCGTCCCCTGACCAGGCTTGGTGCACCGCTGTGGAGGCCGAGTGCTTCTCAGCATCCGTCACAGGCTGGGGGAACACACACACACACACAACATGTCAGATTTATTACTGCTGAAGAAAGCGTCTTTTACGAGACGCTGCCAAGTGTCTCTACAAAAATACTCCACTTTATGACCATGACCATCAAGCTGCGTAATCCTACCAGCAGCCACACCTGCATCACCTGTTTTTGTGAGACTTGAAGTTAAAGTTTCAGGTTTGTCAGAACTTCAAGTTCTGTTACAAGTCTTTATAAGCTAATTGAGACTGAGTCAAGTCTTGAGGGAGTCAAAATCTGTAATCTCAGCAAAGACTTTAGTTTCTGATTATCCTGATACTTACAACTTTATTTTTCTCAAATCCTAAAAGGTACTGAAGGAAAGTCAGTGCTGGACTTGAATTCTCTTTAAACTTTGCTAGTTCACCATGGCCTTTTATTTTTCTAAGAGTAAATTACAGCAGCTGTTTGAAAGATGACGGCTGCTATTAAGTTGATTCTTCAGTTGCCGGGGCAACACTACAGAAAGGCAGCAAGTGCTCACAAAACCCAAAACGAAAGAAAAAACACACACACATACACACACACACACACAGACACACAATCCAGCCAATGTGTGTTACTGGCAGAGGACAGATGAGACTTAATCAACCTGCACTGTGTCAGCCAGCTGTACTCAGAGAAAGGGTCCTTTGTGTCCTCCTTTTGTTTTTTCTTCAGCATCTCAACCTCTGCAGCGATAATGGACACACGTCACATGCTGAGGGGCTCCACATCAACCCCGCGTGGCTGCTGCTAATGCTCGGTGTGTGAGGCGCACGTGAGCTGACAACATTACCGTCCCGCTGATCGCTCTCCTGAACCGTGGTGGCTCTTCATCAGTGTTTAATGGTTTGTCGCCAGTGTCAACAGCAGCTTTAGCTTTGTGAGTTCACAGCTGTGCCTGTAATACGTAGAGTCACGTTCTCCTCTGAATGCAGAGGAATGCTGGGACAGGTTGCATTTAGCAACACAAAGCCAAGCGGAAGAACACGGCTGCATCAGTTTACCACTTCATCCATTCATTCCTACACCATGTGAAATCAGGCTGCTTAAACAGCTGCTTAATTGTTTAATTTTACATTTCACAGAGTTTATGTTAAACACTTTACATAAAAAAGTTGCCCTGGATAACTTATGTTGCTTTAAAATGGATCTCATGTGGTCATATTAACATATCATCTCCTGAACATTATAACCTGATGCTTCAAAGGCAACATGCT
>JAVQJZ010236170.1:0-14045 GCA_036025355.1 Leiopotherapon unicolor
TACAAGTTATGTCCAAGGAATATAAGTATCACATATGTTTGAGAATTATTAAAACTACTACCTAGAATGGTGTAAATGTCTAAAATGTCTTTTAGTAGACATAGAAATGAGCCTAACTATAGTTGATAATCTTTCTTTGCATGATTTTATGTCCAATGTGAGAAGACAGGAGGACTCCCTCTGTCCAGTGTTATTGTCCAGCCTTAATATCTTTAAAATTTACTCTGTCACTCTGGTAGTTTGCTCACGGATTCGTGGGTATTTGGCTTGTTTGCCATTTTGTTGTACCTCTGTTTATCAAGGGTACGCTGACTGAGCACATTTACTCTCATCACTGTCCTCCTTCCATCCTCCGCTAACACACATTCAGACATGGGGACACAAGAGGCCCCCAACCGTCTGCAATAAAGCTGCAGGAAGTCACAGTGAAGTGTTTGGAGGGCACTAAATTTCAGCTCATTAAAGCAGCTGTAATCAGTATTTTTATGTTAACAATGAATCACATGGCAACCTTTATGTGAAATAGGTTTGATAATCAATTATCAGCCACCTGCCCTCAGCTCTTTGTAGCATCTTTCAGCTCGTTGTTTTCTCGCCTTCATCTTTACTGTTTTGGTTTGCTCCCATCTTCCTTTAAATGAAAAATCTCTAAAAATCTCTATGTATTCTGCTCTAGCTAAGTAGCTGGTGAATATTATGGAAAATTATGGAGAGCTATAAAGAGCGAGATATCTCCCTCAGGAGTTGGTGGAGACCAAAACAGAGCAGAGATTTATTTTAACTCCAAATTAAAGTTAATGTTGTTCCATGCTAGATGTGTAATTTGCCACAAATTTGCCTTATGAACTCACAGTTTTTTTACTTAATGAAATCACACCATTATGTTTAACCTTGATCCTGAATACTGAAATTTTGGGCACTTAGGACAGTGGGAAAAAAGCTGTAAATATTACAGTGACATACAATCACCTTACACTGATGCAGTTTTACACTTTTGGATTTAGGGTACTTCTCCCCTTGTATATCACTTAACAATTAATTGACCAGTCATTTAATCATTCCCCAGGTAGCGACATACTGAGAGGCTCTCTCGCCTTTAAATTGTGGATGCTTCGTGTATTTCTGCCTCATTGCAGTTTCTGCCCATCCACCCCGGCTAGCCACCGTGCAATAAAAAAGACAGGGAGAAGTTAGCGGGTCAGCAGTGCTGCTCTGATTCTAAAACAGGAAGGGTCACTTCCCTTTGCCTCCCAGTAACTTCAGAAATGTGCCCCTGCTGTCAGTGTTTTAAATAAAAGTCATTTACAAAACATGCTGATAGATGTTTATGATTTCAATTTAAGCATCGCACACACGTTTACTCAGTAGTCTATACTCAAAAAATCCAGTTTTCAGACTCAACTTTTCTGTCATTAAGTTACAACTTTGTCACTCAATTATTTCCCTGTTGTTTTTGTTTGTGCTCAGCGCTGTTGGTCCTCACAGGGATTGCATATCTGGCTCGTGTCCATATAAATGGCTCTGCTCATTCAGTTAAATTTAAGTTCCTCGTCTCTTGCCTCTGCTGCCGTTTGATGTCATCCTCTTTCTCTATCGTCTGGATCGCTGTGCTGCTGTGCAAATCAACATTCTTTTTCAACACCTGAGCCATTTAATTTCAAGCTGAGATATCCTTCATTTTAATTTCTATCACCTCTAAAAAAGCACTTCTGGAAAGACATATCTTTCTGAAAGTTACTGAGGTTACGATCCTTCAAAAGACATCATAATAATATTGCCTGTGATGCAATTATTTGTATCTATGAACCATAAAATTGGAAATATTAGGAGTAATTTATTCCAGAATAGAGTAATTGGTTTGGCTAATTCCTGAGTTTGCACGCAAGACATTAATAGACTCTTTCTTTCTTTGCAGACAGTAGGTGTGTGTTGACACTGCTCAGGTTCCAGGGATAGTATTTGGCATTTAAATTGGTGTGAGTGCTTCAAATATGCCAGCTCCTGTGTGACCATCCACACCTCCTCTGAAGAATTTGTCAGCTGTCCAAACTGGCCAGTGGTCTGTCTGGATATAATTTCCAAAGATATCACCTGCGAGTTCGAGTAGTTGGCGTTAGTTTAAGTCTTCAGATCCAGTGTACCGTGTAAGAGTTAAACCAAATAAGAAATTTGCATTACACAGCATAACATATGCCATTTAATGGATGCTTTTATTCAAAGTGCCTTAAAGTGCCACGAGTGCACACTGTACACATTTTAGCATGAGCAGCCCCAAAGGTAATCAGCCCTTTAACCAGGAATCAGAAGAGAATGCACTTTTAGGTACAAAATGCAGAAAGACCCGAACTACTTTTAACTACAACAAAACCAAAGTGAAACAAGTGTGACAGTAATAAAAAACTGTAATCCTCCAGCGAATTCGGGACAGAATGATTAACTTACACAGCCTGTATCTCTCTGAAGAGATTATTTTAGTTCAGACTAAACTACCTGCTTGTCTCGGGGGCCCGGAGGTGTGGGGGAGGCAGCAGAGAGGCCCCAAACATCCTCTTGAACTGCTAAATAATCACAGGTACCGCTGAGAAGAGAGCCTCTGTAATAAATCCCCTGTGTTATGTCTTAAAGCAGTGCGCATCTTCTAAGTTTGGGTTGGTTAACTGTTCTCCATGCTCCCGTTGCCTCAGCTGTTAGCATCAAAAGAATTGTCGAGTCCCATCTCATAAGTGCTGAAGAGGTGCGTTAGATGCTTAGCCTGAGCTTTTATGTATTCGGACAATGTCTGCATTGTTACTGTAATGCTGCTCTCTCTTGCGGAAGTGGTAAGTGTGCATTTAGGGCTCAGTATATAATGAATTTGGACGGGACATCTGTACCCTTTGTTTCAGTTTGCTTCTTGACGGTCTCCTGCCTCCCCTCTGCTGTTTTTTTGCCAATGCGACATTTTGGACACTGCTTAGTTTGGCAACATTGCACGCCTGCTGAGCGAGCTGTTTGGTTCAGAGCTGTGTATTACCCCTGAGGTTTCAGACAATCACGCTCAAATCCACATTATTGGGCGCACGTATCCACATCTGAACTGAAAATAAAGTTTATGATTGGAAATGAGCCCACAGGCTATGATTTTATTATACTAATGTTATCTACATCGTTCACATAGTGGTTTACAGACCTCTAAGCATGGGGAAGTTTTTTCCAACCCGCCTCTCATAAATAACATAAAAGTCTCATGACTATGCTGTTTGTAAAGAAGGAGGCAGAAACTCCTTGAAGTCTCACAGAAGGATAGTGGGATCATTTGAATTCATGCACTCGTATAAAATTCAGAAATCTCCTCTCTTGCTTCAAATACAGTGTGTGTTTCTCCCTGTGAAATGTAAACACGCAGTCTTACACACTTATACTCCTCCTCAAACTTGGGATTTAAAACAATGTGGAAGCAGCCTAAGGTTAGATAACCATTCCATTATGTGATTGCATTAATTATTGAATTATCATGTGACTGAAAATGAAAGTAACTTTAATAAGTAATGCATTAAGTAAGGGAAATATTTATTATGCGATAGATGCATTTATCTGTCTAGTAAAAATATGCAAAGCAGTGTGATGCAATTGATTTTCCCCTTGTATTCCCCTATCTGAGCATTGTTTCTATCATATAATTCCCTGTCTTATACTAAAGGTTTAGCATATATCCATATAATCTCTTTTGTTTCTGTCTCTTCAGGTGGAGGGTGGAGAAAAAGCACAGACCAGTGCTGGATCCCAGAGGGACTGTCAGTGTGGTAAGGACCCTTGAGACGAAGGAGGGTGCATGGAGGGTTCAAGGCCTGTGAAGCCAGGGTCGTCAGCCTGCCTCTGGTTGGGGCTGGTGTCTGTGGCTGTAGCCTTCCTTTGCACAGAGGCCCGGACCACGCCGAGCCCTCTTCTCAGTCCCAGCAATGCAACCTGCACGGAAAACTCCAAGTGTCACACAGGGATCATCCTTCCCATCTGGTATCCCGAGGACCCCTCCATGGGAGACAAGATCGCACGGGTCATTGTGTATTTTGTGGCCCTGATCTACATGTTTCTAGGAGTGTCCATCATTGCTGATCGCTTCATGGCGGCCATTGAGGTCATCACCTCCCAGGAGAGGGAAATTGTCATCAAAAGGCCCAATGGGGAAACAACAACCACCACGATCCGGGTGTGGAATGAAACGGTCTCGAACCTCACCCTCATGGCCTTGGGCTCATCTGCCCCTGAGATTCTGCTCTCTGTAATTGAGGTTTGTGGACATGAGTTCAAGTCTGGTAAGCTCGGGCCCTCCACAATTGTCGGCAGTGCAGCATTCAATATGTTCGTCATCATTGGCCTCTGTGTGTCTGTCATTCCCCAAGGAGAGGTTCGCAAGGTCAAACACCTCAGAGTGTTCTTTATCACTGCAGGCTGGAGCATCTTTGCTTACATCTGGCTCTACATGATTCTGGCTGTGTTTTCTCCCAACGTAGTCCAGGTCTGGGAGGGTCTGCTCACACTGGCCTTCTTCCCCATATGCGTCATCCTTGCCTGGGTAGCTGACAGACGATTGCTCTTCTACAAGTTCATGCACAAGAAGTATCGCACCGACAAGCACAGGGGTGTCATCATCGAGGCGGGGAATGAACGCTCCAAGGGGATTGAGATGGACGGCAAGATGGTCAACTCTCACTTCATGGACGGAGGTGCGGCGAGCAATCTTATTGGTCTGATTGAGAGCAAAGAAGTGGACGAGTCCCGGCGTGACATGATCCGCATCTTAAAAGACCTGAAGCAGAAGCACCCAGAAAAGGAGTTGGACCAGCTTGTCGAGATGGCCAACTACTACGCTCTCTCGCACCAACAAAAGAGCCGCGCCTTCTACCGCATCCAAGCTACACGCATGATGACAGGCGCGGGAAATATCCTGAAGAAACACGTCGCAGAGCAGGCAAAGAAGAGCGTCAGCGTGCAGGAGGTGCACGTGGAAGAGCCAGAAGAGTACGTGTCTCGAATTGCATTTGACCCTGCTGTCTATCAGTGCCTCGAGAACTGTGGAGCCGCAATCCTGACCATCACCAGAAAGGGGGGCGACATCAACAAGACGATCTACGTGGATTATAAGACGGAGGATGGCTCGGCTAACGCCGGGGCCGACTACGAGTTCACAGAGGGCACGGTTGTGTTCAAACCAGGGGAGATGTTCAAGGAAATAAACATTGGCATCATAGACGATGACATCTTTGAAGAGGACGAGCACTTTTTTGTGCGGCTTAGTAATCTGAGAGTCCTGGAGACCGAGGACGAGGTGCTGTCCGCCAACAGTCTCCCGTACCCAAAAGCCATGTTGGGTTTCCCCACTGTGGCCACTGTGACCATTCTGGATGATGACCACTCGGGTATTTTCACCTTTGAGAGCAACTCCATGCACGTCAGTGAGAGCATCGGTATTATGGAAGTGAAAGTGCTAAGGACTTCTGGAGCAAGGGGGACGGTCATTGTGCCTTATCGCACCCTGGAGGGACTTGCCAAGGGAGGAGGGGAGGACTTTGAAGACACCTACGGAGAGCTTGAGTTCAAAAACGATGAGACTTGGTAAGACAGCAACTTTTTTTTCTCATGGTTTTAAGGCAGTTGCTTATTATTATGTTGTAGCAGTTTTATTATTGGCTATTGCATGATTTTTAAGCATCCAAGGTTACTGAAAATGAGGAGTCATAAGTAAGTTCTTTCTGTGTGTGCTTGTTTTTGAGTCCCTTTGATTTGGGTGTTTTGTCTGAATTGCAGTTTAGTGTTTGAAACTGTCAAGAAATGCTAGCTACAGTATATATGACATGATAGCTAGCTTCAAAGCTACTCTGCTGTCTGCCAGATACGCATCTCATTTAGCATTTGCTTTTCATACAAAGATGTTGTCTTCTTTGCCTCTTGACATCATTTAATTTGGAACATACTTTGTAACCTATTCATGTGCTATTTGCACTCATCGCTCTGTGAATTTTAAACACTTGTTTCTTTACATGGTTAGACAGCGTACCCTCTCATCTGAGCGTGCACTCTACATCCCCTTGTTTTCCTGTCAAGAGATTTAGCTCTCATCAGAGAGCAATCCAGTGTGTGTTGCATGCAGTAGGGATTCAACTTTGGGATTCGTCACACAACTGTGGAAACAGGAAGTCCTTAAGTACCCCCCCCTTTCTTCTCTAATCCCTGCTGCTTTTGTTTTGTGGAAACGCTGGATTTTTGCTCTGTTTCTTTTTTGTTATTGTTTCTGTGTCATGTTTGCTTCAGTTGACAGAAAGCTGTACAGGAGAATAGGAACGGGATAACAAAGAGAAAGAGGGAGGAAATTACCTCGACAAATGTCAAAGGTCAAGCTCAGGCCCAAGTAATAATCAGACGTGGCTTTTAGTTTAGAGATCAGACTGCCATGACGAGTGACTGGAGATCTGATTCCTTTCTAGGGCTGCCATACTAAAAACAACCGTGCAGTGTGGTGTTAAGCATCTATGAATAATAGTGATGTTTTATGTAAATTGCGTATGTTATGTAGCCTTGTCAGCTGTACCATCTGTGTACAATACTAGACTACATAAGCTTACAACTGAGTGGGCATATTTGGCAGCGCTGCAGTAATAGCAACATACTCACTGTAGCACAAATAGCATCAGGGCCCGTTTTGGCGTATGATACTACAGCCTTTTGTCCCATGCATGGCAGGCCATGCTCTGGGATATTGGCATCTGTACAGAACTGCGCCTCTTAAGAAATATTGATTTGTTCATTTCACAGCTTGCATCCACTTGCATCTTGCACATTGGTCTGTAGGCACTGATTCAAAGTGACATGCGTCTGTGACATCCCCTTCCCCCACCAATCAGGACCCTTTTCAGTGTGCTGTGTCTCAGTGGCAGTGCCGGTGCTCCTGGCTGTGGGTTTCTGAGGGCTGAGGCAGCCCAGGAGACCGGAGGCAGGGGAACGAGTGTCGGGGTGATCAGCATGCTCTTGGGGCTTGCTCAGCTCTTGGAGTTTTACTTGATCTATGTGAGAGATGCTTTATGGGCCGGGCCCGAAGGCTGCCGGGGGAGTCGAGGGGAGAGATGTGGAGAAGGACTATCATCATGAGACTGCTGTGATGTTGTTGGCATTGTGAGGGAATGCTGGTCTATCGATCCGTTCATTGTGTTGCCCATCACGCTGCGAGTTAGATGTTCTTACAGTGCAGCTCTGCTCCTTTGTGAGACTTCACACGCTGTGAATTGATAAATGCTCGTAGTGATCCTGGAGAACAATCAGACTTTATGATCAAATTATTACAGCTCCAAGAACCAATATAACAGTAAAGACAGTAAGAGTTATGTTTCTTAATCTCACATTTCTGAAAAAAACTAGAGTTAGTAAATATTTTATTAAATACTTTATGGCCAAATAATTAGTGCTTATGAACATTTCAAGCAAACAAGTTACCTCATTTAAATAAGTCTTAGTCACCTGTCTAATTAGGTTTTGTCAATTCCCTCATCATATATCTTATACATTGACCAGTATTAAATATATATCACTGGTAATCTGAAACAGAATGCATGTTCAAAAAATTTGTGCTTAGTAAATAAAAGTGTGAAAATGATAAGCAAGCACTTTTAAAGGGAGTTATGAGCTGGAGCACAACAAATGATATAACATGTTCATTTGTGAGCTTCAGAGGTGCTGTTGAACAGATTTCTTTAAGCTAACCAGACGCTTCATATTTAACAGAGAGACGTGAGAGTGGTATCGATCATCTCATCTAACTTTCAGCAAGAAAGTGAATAAGAATACTTCTCAGACGGTTCAATATTTCCTTTAAACCATCTTAACCTCCAGTTATCAGTATGAGGAAGATCTTATTCCTATTTTAGCAACATACGTCTATCACCACTGAGGATGTAGAGATTTATTATCTAATCAAAACACTGCATGTAGATGAATTGTTAGGCTGAAAGACTGAGGTTAAGGGCCAAACCAAAGTTCACAGCGTCTGACCTTTTGATCCTTTTAGCAAGAACTAAAATCATATTGTTGCTTTTAAATCAGTTGTAAATGAACTGACATTTTCAGTGACATTTTATGGAGGAGGCTTTGAGCTTACAAAAAAATAATATGATAATTAGATAATAAGTGTCAAAATCACCATCTGGGGAATAAATGTCAAGGGAATGGTCTTTCTGACATATCTACAGTCATAATGCAGAGTTTTATACTCTGCACTGACATTCACAAAATAAACAAGATGTGACTTTTACTGCAAATGGACAGCACAAGACATATTGTGGGTATTAAACTAAACTTACACAGTCCTCCTTGATTAATGTACTTGCTATAGAGTAATGATGAATGTTATATGATTTCCCGAAACATACAGGACATTATTCAGTTGAGCAGCTGAAACAATGAAAATGGCTCATATGCATGAACACGCTGGAGTATTAATATGAAAGTCTTGCCTTCCCCCTTCAGAGACTTCTGGATCTTTTGTAGAAATGGCAGACTGCTGTTACAGAACTCCCAACAAATCTCCAGAAATTTCCATAATTACACTCGGATAGTGATGAATTAGATTCTGTGCGCATCCATAAAGAAGACAAAGAGGAGCAGTGGAAGTGACAGCTTCATCCAGAAGCATACTAGAAGATTCATGAGAACATTTCCATACACAAAACAAAAGGGGATGAATGTGTAGAATATTCACTAAAGGCGTAATTACAATGATGTTTCTTCTACTGCCTTGAAAGCTCTCCTCAGGGTCGTTTTCACGCTCGCGACATGAAAAAAAAAAAAAACAACAGAATTTATTTGCCTCCATCGCCGTCACATTCATATTCCAGCTCTGGCGTGTGCGGAAATTAACGATGGAAATGTTATGTTTATTTCCATTTTGCAAAGATGTTGAAGTAACAGAGGGATTGGCGCCTTGGCACGCCGTTAAAACAGTTTGGTTCTTGCTGCTAATTCGGCGTTAATTGCGAAGACTAAATGAGGGCAGAGTGCTCCCTGTCTAAAGGGCACAGGCTTTTTTTTTATGCCCTTTAGGACAATTAGACCACATAATGTTTCAGCTCTCATGCTCTTCCATTCTCTCGCCCCCTGCTTTACGAGGCATTGACTCTCAATCTCTTTTGACACACTTTGGGCCCATTGTTATCAACCAGAGAGGAAATTTATTACAGTCCTAATCTGGAGCTCTGGAATACATCACTCCAATTCTAAGCCAGACAATAGTTCTCAGCATGAAGGATGGAGTTTAATAGTTTCTTGGTGGCAGTGCTTCTGCTCCGAGCTAACAGATATGAAACCTCTTCCGGGCTCCGCGAGCTTCTAAAATGCGACTCTCAACATAAAGCGTTCCTCCCAATAAGTTAGGCGAGGCTACCAGGGGCACATTTTGGGGGGGTACAGAGCGGTGGTTCCCAATCTTTTCACACTTAAAATGATCCAAAGTATATTTGAGACACTATCATCACTTATTACAGCTTCAGTGAAGACATGGAGCAGAGCTGCGACTAATAAGTGCTTTCAATCAATTTCAGTTACTTAATATGTTAATTACTTTTTTTGACTAATCAGTTAATTGTTTCAGTGACAAAACGCTTTTTAAAAATTCTCCTAATAATTTCCCACAGCTCAAGTGATGTGTTCAAACATCCACAGATATTTAATTTACGGTGATATAAAACAGAGAAATCCAAATTCTTACATTTGACAAACTACAAACAGGGAATTGAGCATTTTCGCTGAAAAAAAGACTGATTAATAAAATCATTGTTTGAGCATGACATCAAGTGATTTTTCCTTTTTAATTTGAGGGATTTTTAGAGATGTGAAGAGCTGAAAATCACAAAAATATGCAGCAGTCAGTCAACAGCTATTTCAACAACTACTCATACAACAAACCGTTCACTGTTTCATTGTCATTCATCTTTGAAGAAAAATGCTTTTGAGATGTAATTACTTGCTGATTTCTTTAGTCTTCTAATATTTTTAACTGAATGTTTTGGGGTTTTAGACGATGCCACTTTTTCTGCTATTTTTGAATATGTTATAAACAAAATGATTACTTGATTAATGAAATATGTGGTGGATGAATAAAAAATAAGTCTTAGTTGCACTTAAATAGTACTTCTTTAAAAAAAAAGAAAACCTTTATTCCTCTTGTGAACCCTCACATTTTTTCCTTTGGGGGGGTCCCGACCCTCAGATTGGAAACTGCTGGTAGGCTACAGAGCGAGTCGGACGCTGAGAATATTAAATGGCCAAAGGTTGCAGGTTTGTGTTTCTTTTGACCCAGCGAAGATAACACAGCTGTTAGGTGGAGGAGCTCCATCCCCGGGGAGGCGATGTTTAACTAGGCGCTGATGGATTCATAAACAAATGAGTGGTGTGCAGCGGACGGACCAGAACCAGCGGAGGTCATTGCCGCTGTGGTCACGCCTGTATGAGTCTTATATTTTTAAAAATAGCGTCACATGCAGAGGGTGGAAGGGTTGCATCATGCTCATAATAATATGCATGGGTTTGCCCTTTCCCCTGCTTTCTACCCCACCTCATGCAGCTCACGCAGCACCCTCACCAACCCTTTTCCTTAATCTCTCTCGTAGCCCAGCGGGCATCATGAGTGACAGGACACGTGTCCACGCTGATCCTCCTCCTGCTGACCACTCAGCTTTTCCCCCAGCCAGCACTTTCCCAGACACCCTGAATATAGACTCACGAAGGTTTACCTTACCAGCCTGCAGCCGGCCCTCACACGACCAGGATCATCCCGAGCACCGCTAATCACATTCAACGCTGCACTTCTGTTGTTTTATTCATGAGAGCCCCGTAGTTTCTGTTCTCTCAATAATTGGAATGTGCCTTTGTATTTTTACAGTGCCTCAGGGTGCAATCACACTTTGTTTTCTTTGGTAATGCAGCGAAGTTTGTATTGTAGTATTTTTGTATTTGCTTCATTACAGTTTACGTCTGGTTAAAAGTGAACCAGGGCTTGTAAACAAATGTCACGCTGACTCACATGGGGATTTTTTTTTTTTTTTTGGAACAGTTTTTGGTTTTGTTACCGTATCAGGTTTGAGATTTTTGGCATAAAAGGTTTCAAAACAAATCACAATCGAGTTGTTGTAACTTAAAAGAGAGGCACGATCAGAAAACTACCCCAATGATTTGCAGACATGTGTTACATCAAAGTGATCTGTACATCTAGGTTACATCTAATACTTACGATTTTAAGACAATTTCAGTTTTAACCACATTTTCCTGCATTTTGATAAAAAAATTATGTCTGGTTTTCATGTCTGGTAGGACACACAAAGACAAGCAGAATGTCATATGAAAAACAAGCATGCAGTGATCAGCTCTGTGAGGCTACACTGCAGTGCATTTAGCTAAATATTATTCTACATGCTCACAATGATTATGATAATATGCTGATTATGCAGGTACAAATGTTTACCATGCTCACCATCTTAGTTTGGCATTTGCTAGTTAGCAGTAAACACTACCAAAGTGTTGGACAAATCACAGTTTTGACCTGATACTTGCGATGGAAAGTCAGGAGATCAACAAAATGAATATAGTTGCATCTTGAATGTCTGTTTACAAAATCTGGCGCCAATTTATGCAATAGATATTTAGATATTTCATGTGAGAAACTTCATCAAAGTCAAACTGGTTAATCCTCTGCAGAGCATGAATGTTTGTACCAACGTGTTGCCATCCACACGTCAAGCTCGGCTAAGAACAAGTAAAGCGAATGTGTCCTTAGTAGCAATTACTGTCCACAAAAGGGCATGAAATTGTTTTCTGTACTGCAGACGCCTTTTCCTCTGCTATCATCTCAGATCAGTTTGTTAACACACACACACACACACACATAAAAAAAAGCAGACTGTTTTTGCCAACACCCGGGGATGTACAGAACCGGAAGATTCACAACAACATTTCTTATCTTCGCAAACTTATTGAAGCTTTTGCACTTTTGGCTCCTGACTTTAAATACTGTACAGAAAACACACACACACGCACACACTAACTCACACACAGGTTGAGTGGCAATAAATATGCTGGCCCTGCGTTTGTTCCTCCCAGTTGGGGGAATGCAATTAAGTTAAAGCTTATTTATAACACAATTCAGCGCAGGGCGTGTGGCCAGCTCCGAGCCTCCCCCCGAGTGTTTGTGTGTAAATCTGACTGGGCGTCATATATTCAGGCTCCCCAAACTTTTGACAATCTCTACGGCCTAATAGAGTTAGGATGGAGGTAAGTGCATCAGTTTGACCCATCTGACTGTCAAGGCCTTTAGCTGCGATGTTTTACAATTCACTTTTATTGTGAAAAAGACGACGTGACTCCCGCTCTTGCACGGTGATTGATGTTGCAAAGTTTGAATACGTTTGTTTGTTAGTGCACAGTTGACAAAATAGTAATGTTTTCACAGAGTGGATCCTCTAGAGGTTTTAGTGTTGCATTTCAGGGATCTTTTCACCAAAATGTACACGTCAACATTTAAACCATAAAAATCACTCATTTTCGATAATGAAGCAATAATTTTATTTACTACATATCTGTCTCATCATCTCAGAATAGAAAGCTGAATGTTGACTGATGGTACATGGGTCAAATCAAAGAGTTTGGTTTGGACTGTTTTTCCAGCTCCAATGTTATCAACCTATGTCAATAATTACCACACAGACTGCTTATTTAGTATAAAGTCAATTGAAAACAGTATCTTATGCAGAGTGACAGGGCAAGACACGGTTGACACAGTGAATGAATCCCACCTCCTCTACCACCATCAGGCTGATGTTCATGTTTTTCAGCGAAACATTTGAACATCTGTTCACCTTTATGCTTCTCAGGATGAATTGTTCTAGCATTGGTGATCCCCTGACTTTTCCTTATACCACTGTCACCAACAGACATTTTTAATGTCTATCTGCCAATGATGCATTTAGTTCCTAACCAGCCTCACAACATGTTTGCACGTTTATATTCTTGTTTGAATGTCATTTTCTGTACACTGTATTTAAGTGAGGGCAGGAATCTGAGATACTGAAGGTTTAAAATCTCTGCAAATTAACGCAAATTTGTCTGCCTGGTTTGATGCCACCATTGGTATTTTTGGGGTTTTCTTTTTGTAATTTGGGTGAGCTGATCATTTTAAAAAAGCTTCTCTTTATTTCCTCATGTCATCCTGTTGATTGCTCCAAATCTTTCTGGAAAGCTACTCTATGTCTTTTTTTTTAACAAGCACTGAATCTAAAGCTCTTTTGCGAAACACAAACACAACCTCCCCAAAACATGTCGTATTCAGCAGCGTAACATCTGCACCGCTCACAGCTCGTGCGGCGATCATCCGCAGCCTGAAACCTGAACATACTGTGGAATCTCAGAGATGTTTCTTTAATTAGTGCGAGCTCGATTAGTTCGAGTCAGTTCAAGCACTCTGATGCTGCCTTCAGTCATGTCAGATATGCTGTAAATAGGAGCAGCCTGCCGGGAGAAAAAAGCTGCTCATGTCGGCCTTCTTGAGGTGACAAGTGGGACATGTGGGAACTTTTTATCGGCTGTGACTTCTGCTGCTCGGCGTCGTGGTTTGTGGAAGCGTGTCAGCAAAGTGGCAAAAGGAAAAAGGAAATGATGATAAAACATTCATACTGTAGACACACATGAAGTTCAGTCCACTCCTCATGGATGCTCAGCCTGTGGGACTCTGATGATGTCATCGTGATGTCATCAGCGTTACCTCAGCCTAAACCTAAAGCTCGCAGTCTGGCGTTTACCAGGCAGGAGTTACTCTCCAATTGCTTTATCATTTTGGACTCTTTGTGTGACTGAGCAAACAATTTGAAGATATTGCCCCATTTTTCACTTTGATTTGATATTTTAGAGACTAAAGGATTTAGAAAAAATAAGCTACAATTGAAATAATCATCAGTTTCAACATGATGAGAAAAAGCTTTAAAACAAGCAACAAATTTTCATCATCGCTTGATCTGCTGATTGTTTTCTTAATG
>JAVQJZ010236202.1:0-11692 GCA_036025355.1 Leiopotherapon unicolor
AACTAAATTTGGTATGCAGTAAGAATATAAAGAATCTGAACAGAATATTTGCAATTTGTACGATCAGGTAAATGTCCTGTATGTCATGCAAGAGAGCCAATGATAAGAAACAGAATTGGTCAAAGGTATCACATTTACAGTAGTGTTGAAGCTTCGAATACTTGAATCATCACCTCAGATATCATTCAAAACTAAAGACATTCCTTGAGCCATCACTGCACTTTATGCTTCCAACCAATAAGCAAATTTGCGTACGAACAAACTAAACTACAATATTGAACATGGTCGAAATTATCCCTGCTAATCATTAGTGCCTTGACATTACCAGTGATAGGATGTTTGGTAGCACCGCCGTGCCAAAGTAGCTACAGCTTGATGGAGCTGCTAGCATGGCTTTCACAAATTAACAACCAGGATGGCAAAAAAAACTCAACCTTTCATAAGTGATTTTCATGCTCTGCAACCTTTGCATGTCTGCCTCTTATGAGTGGAGGCTCCATTTTGAGATTAGTCTGGTTGAGCATCTCGAAACAAGGCTTTCCTCTGTGTTGAGCCCGTCAAGGAATGGGATAAGTCAAAACTCCAGATAATCCATAAAATCCTAAGAACCTCTGGCATTCTTTTAGGTCATGCAGGTAAGAGCAGCTAACGTGTGTGTGTGAGCTTGTGTTCGGTGAAGCGCATGTTTGCAGGCATTAATGCAGCGTGCCAGCTGGTTTCCTTGAGTTCAATGAGCCCTTGTCAGCGTGTGTGTGAGGGTATGTTTGTTTGCGTGGGGTTACCCTCAGCACAAGTGATCCACGGGTGTGGGGGGTGGGGGGGGTTACGAGACAGCCTGTAACGGGAGCAGCGAGGGACTTGAAGGGCCGTGCTGTTTGCAGGTCGACCAGCCGCAGCACACCCAGAGGAAATCTCGTGTTCCTGCCAGCCTACAAAAGTAAACAGATCTGCAACCACCGAGTGCTGGCACCGGGCCTGGGCCACCAGTGCTATAACTAAAGGAATGAATCACATCACACACACACAATCACTGGCTAGAGTCTAGGTGCATGAGGCGAAGTGCGTAATGAGAGTTTTGGACGCGGATCCTATCTCTTTCGCATCTTGTGTGCGTAGTAATTCGTGCTACATTGAAATGTGATGATTTAGTTGTAGCTTGAACTTCTGCACCACCGCAGTTTGCTCTCCCGGTGACATGACACACATGCCCTCCATAAGCTGTGAAGTGTATTCACCCGCTTTTGAAATGCATCCGCCCGGGAACTCTTGCTCCATTCAATATTTCAGATAACATCTTTTCGCCACAGAGTTTCGAAACCTCCCCTCTCTTTTATGTTCCTTTCTACGCTCTCCCTTTCTTCCCTCCTCTGTTTTCCCTCTCCCCGCTTTCTCCTCTGTCTACACATCTGCGGTTATTTATCTGTTATTCTGCGGCAGCAATGTGGTCAACATGTGTCTGGCTTCCCTCCACGTGGCACTCATCTGTAGTCAACTTAGGAATCACTGAAGGGCCAGCGTAGACCTACCAAGCTCCTTATCGTCCATTCCACAGCAGATCCTGTGATGGATAGTTGAATTACTAAAAATCGCCGTGGTCATGCGCATGACATCAGTACATCTGCTAATTGTGTCCCACTTTTGACCTAATGTTCTATCGTGAATGCATAACCAGGGTCCCACCCCCTCCTGCCTCCAACTCCCTCTCTTCTCTTGGTTCAATGAGAACAGCGAGTGAAGGATAGACATCGTGACCTACGGGAATTAGAGTATCTAAGAGCAGTATTCGAACTGCCTAAGCCTATGGATTTGCATTACCCTGACCTTTGAGCTTTTAATCTCAATGTTATTTAATCCTGTGGAAAGAGTATAGCCACAGACAACATGATGGGAGACATACATCAACCTAGATACAACAATGGAGATGGATGGACAGTGTGGCAGCATAGTTAGAGCATGCAGAGGCTTAAGAGGTTAAATTTGTGTATTAGTTGGGTGATTTTGGTTGAGTGGGACCTTCTGTATTATTTTAATATCCAGCTTGTCTTTACGGGATTTTCTAGCCAGCACTTCTTGCTCTTGCTCGGACTTAAAACGTTGGACTCCATCCACAAGTGAACATCCTTTTTCTGAATAATGTATCACTCTTGTGAGTCACCAGCAGAATGGCTGTTTGTAAATCCCGAAGTGGCTTAAAAAGGCTGCAGCAGATTGTTTAGAAGCTGGACAGAAAATGTTTGCATGACTTCTGACTTCTAGACGTGAACTTGACCCATGAAGAAAGTCAATGTTAGATTGAGAGCACACAGAAGATAAAAACGAGTAAACCGAGGGAGCGTTTGATGCTGCGGGCTCAAACAGCGACTGCACACTCGGCTAACGTGCGTAATGCTTAATTGAATCCCGTCATTGCTGCGTTCAGGACTCGTTTGAATGAGGAAAAGCTAATGTAGGTAAATAATTAAAGTCACATGCTACCCATTACTCCTCGTCAAAGCGTACGCTAACACACAAAACCACAAATGGTATTTACGGATGATTAAACGAGTTAACATCGCAGCTTGTACGAGCTCAGCTGTGAGGAAAGGACACTCGCTGCTGAACATAATGGCCTTCCTTTGATTTGCATGACTTTGTATTTTACTTTACAAGGGAACAAACATTTAAAGGAATTCGACATTTGGGGAAATATGCTCATTTGCTTTCCTTGCAGAGAGCGGTTTCAGTCTTACTCAATCTGACAAGAGACAGCAAACAAGCCTATTCCTCAATGTGTCAAACTACTCTTTTAACCCTTCTTTGCTTTGGTCCTGACGTGAAGGAAACTTAGAAAATAGTTGGGGTATTTGGAAGAGAGGCCTGAACGGTCTGTCACATTTGACTGCTGCCTGGTCTTGGTACAGTGTCTCCCATTGGTTGCCTGTTTCAGCAAACAAGGAAGCGACGTGTTTGCGCTTTAAAGGAATGCTCGCCGCACTGTACCTGTCTTGTTGGAGAGGAAAAGTGCGGAAAAGTTTGGTGTGTCAGTCAATACAAAGTATAACTGCAGCAGTTGTGTTTAAGGAATTTTAACTCGACGGCACTGTGCTATACTTGACGCCACCACACGGTATCCCAGGTGTGGAAAAAGAAACGACACATCAAAAAGTCAGATGATGAATGCAAGGTCTTTATATATTTCTTCAGCATAATTGCAACAACATATTCATAGAGCACTGCAGTACAAAGTAGAATGAAACACAGACACTTGATGTCGCTGTGTGAAGTGATGAGGCAAGTGGTTTCCCTTTTGATAATGGGTGCCTTCATTTCTCAGTCCAATTAGTGCACCATGTTGAGTATAGAGACATTTCAAAGCTTCAGCAAACTTTAAAAAAAAAGAGAACAGACAAATAAATACTGTACAACACCATATATGTAATACTAGATTCAGAAATCACAAAAAGATCATGCTTTCCTCAACAAAACACTTGATATATGCACTTTCATAAATCAATGCAGCATTTCTGGCAAGTTTCCCTTCATAATAACACTATAATCAACAACTGGCAAACATGAGTACATTTTGATATATCTTTTGTAAATATATATATTTGTTATATATATATATCTATACCTTAAATAAAGTGCCTTCCTTTAAAATCGGTGATTCCATAATGTAAATGCGTGTTCGCATACACACATCTGGAAGCAGAATTCCTGAAAAAAGGTTTGGAGCGAACATCCATAGACTTAGACTGGATAGAAAGGGTGATTCCTGGTGTTTCATGGCGTTTTAGAGTATATTTCAGATTACTACCACTTTTTTAAGGGAAGTGCTGAATTTGAACACATCTACAGTGCTAAAAACAACTCTTAGTATGGGTACATTTTGCACTATACCTAATGATAATGAAAAGAGGGAAATATTTGCTATTTGCAAATATTTCCACATTGCCATTACCTGTGTTGTCAGCATGTTAGCCTGGATTATGGCTCCAACTACATGACTTCTCTGGGCTTGTTTGTTTGTGTGGGAATGTCTTTTCTATCCAGTCAAGTTCTCTGCATAAACCCAAAGACCCTACGGCAACAGCTTAAACAGCAACGACATCTTTCTACCACACACGATGCATCAAGAACAACTATTCAGTTATATGGGTTCCAATTGCTTTCTGAAAGATTCATCTGTTCATCAATTCCAATCTGGATTATACGTCCAATATCCTCCTGCTAATCCTTACCCCAATACACTTTGTGCTAGTTCCAATCGTGCTCCACTGTCGAGGTAAATGAACAAATTTGTTTATCATGCTAAGTTAGTCCCCCTGAGAACATTGTAGAGACACTTCTACGAGCACTATCTACTCACTGTAGAGCTTAATTTTTTTTCCTACATTTGCACCGTAGAGACTTAGGAGGCTGGATTTACGCAGGCACCAACAGTCTGATTTTTTAACTCTTTGGCACCCAGATCATATACATCTTCCTGGCTGTGAAAATGTGAGGAAACAATCCATCAATCAATCTGCGTGACAAAACATTTGAAATCAAATGTGCTGTTCCTGTTACATTACCACTCGTGGGCCATTCTCATAATTCTCACTAACAAGTTCAACATTTCTGGTTTTAATTTCCCAAAAGATTGGCTGAAATGTACATTACTGTGAATGCATGTGGCATCTTTTGGGTCTACTGATGTCCTGTTGTCCTTTTCCCCTTAATACCTTTGTAAAACCTGAAGGAGTTTATATTGTAGCAGCATAGTTGGGATATTCATCTGTTGGACTCTTCCCATGCATGTGTTTGTTTCTTCAACATAACCTGCCCACATTCGTACATTTCCTAATATAAAACCTACAAGAAGCACGATCAGGATGTTTACCACGTGTTGCTATTGTCAATCACAAGCGCTCCAGGACACCATCAAATAAGCAAGTAGGTAGACATCATGCTTACACGCACCCAGGAGAGTGTACTGAATATGAAGAGAGAGAGAGCTTGATGTCATGCCAGATGTGCAACAGGTTGGCAAGCGATGGGAGAACACTGCATGTTTTTTTGTTTTTTTTTTCCATTCTTGCAATTCAGTTCAGTTCAGTTCAGTCAAACCTGATATCAGGGCGCTGTGCCAAATCCTAACTTGAGACTGTCACACTTCACCATCATTCCCAAACCCCACAAATCTCCCAATCACAAATGTGCATTTCCTCCCAGTCAATGCATGGTTAAGATGTAATATATCATGACTTTTAAGGTAGGCAGTCTCCTCTCAAATTAGGATTGGGCCCTCTGACTCTGAGTGAAGTGGTAGTTTTGGCTGTGGTCCCTCAGTACTCCCTGGCCTCTTCCAGTTCATTCATGAACACGTCTTCATGGGGGTTTTCTGAGCAGCTCAGCCCATTATTGGGTGGCCGCACCGCGTGGAAGCGACTCCAGTCTCCTTTGCACAGGATCCAAGGCAGCACATCCACTTTGAAGTGCAGCTCAGGCGAGAACTCAGTGCTTATCAGGTTAGGCGTGCCTGCGCCTTTCCCCCGCGTGATCAGCCGGCCGCGATCGTCGTAACAACAGTGCTGCGCTGCGAGAGTGGACGAGTCGCTGGAAAGTGCTGAGCGGATGCAGCTACGCGCCGACGGCTTGTAGATGTCCAGGCGCTCCTTGGGGCCGCTAGCATCTCGCCAACGGAACTGCCGGCCATGAGTCTCGTCGTGGAGGCTGACCACAGTGTACGCCACTTCAGAGGGGTAAGAGCAGGGGCAGCTGGGCAGCTCGGACAAAACCTGGTGCAGGTACCTCTGCAGGAACTCACTCTTGCAGTTGAGCCATTTCTCACAGCTGTCCACATCTGATGGAAAGAGGACAGCAATGCCACAATAAATGGTGTGTTACAGTTGTTTATGGCAGCACTTAGCTTGTTACAGTACTGAACAAGCCAGTTCTACCTCATATTAGTTTAATTTTACCACAAGCCAGGAAAAAAGGGTTTCCATCATACAACTACAGCATATAACTGACTAATATACTTTGTGAAGTTGTGGACTGTGAAGAAAAAAGGATTGTTGTTAATGGGGTCAACTATGGTGTGATCCTTTAAACTAATGAAAGTTAGCTGTTATGAAGAGCTTTCATTTAAAAAAACCCCACCTGTCCCAAATGGCTCGGTGCCATTCTCCATTTCGAAAGGGAAAGGCTCCGCTACGGTGTTGACATCACCTACAAAGAGGAGAGTGGTGCATTAGCCGTAGATTAAAAAGCAGCTGGGAAAGCAGAATAAAAATACCTCAGTGCTCTGGCCTTGGCTTGTTATTTTTACTCCTTAAAATGGAAATAGAATCTCACCGGGACAAGGCTCCAGGTCGCACTTAGAGGCTTCTGTCAGAGTGCAGGAGTAGCCACAGGACTTGGTCCTCTTCCTCTCACCGTGTCCACACGTCACTGAACAGGGAGACCAGGGTGTCCACTCATCGGTCTCCTTCTCTGTGAAAAGGACAGCAAAATTCAAAGATGGTCAGGTCAACCAAAACTTCTGTGATTGAAACACACTACTACAAGATTCCTCAGATTCTTTTAAAGCACAATACCATCTACATATTGCAAAGTCTATTAAGGAGGTTATGACAGGAAAACACAAAGGAATTATGGAATTAAATCATGTTTTGAGGAACAATTATAATTACCAGATGTACTGTATTTAACAGGCTAATAGGAAGCAGCTTCAAAGCGTTTATTGTTATTATGAAAATGCAACACAACACCTTACAGTTTTGTTTCAAAGTGAACTCAGCTTGTGCTTCAACAGTCTGATCCAAAATATGTTTTTCTGGACTGTCTCAGTCCATATAAATGACAATTTTCTCCTGGTCTAACCTTTCCCATCCAAACCCATATTCATTTTAAGAAGGCTTGAGTAAAATTAGAGAGAGAGAAGCTGTGCTGTGGCTGTCCGCCTCCGCACCATGTTTCCTTGTGGTGTTAATAACACTGAAAACAAGTCATTCTTGATTAAAGGCGAGGTGGGTGCAAAAATACCAGCCTGGGTGTAGCGAACACCCAATTTTACTTTGTGGGCGCTGCCAACTCGCCATGTGGCCATACGGGAATGAGGTCTCAGGAGAGTCTTAATTACAGAAGAAGCTAAGGCAGACATCCTTGATTTATGTTCACCGAGTCTTCAGATGTGACCACTTAATAGGCATTGTTGCCCTTTGCTGGCTCGTCTACATGCACAACAGTCAAGCAGATAAAGTCTATATATCGGTGTGACGGATAAAGGAAAGGTTAAAGAGTCCAGACTTTTTAGACACCTGCTGGCACAGTGTGAGATTACACCACAACAGCAGAAGTTTGTGCAACATCAAGCCTCAAAATTCTTGGAAAAACAAACAGATCAATCATGCACAGATCTGTATCTGTGGGAAATTTCTCTGAAGAATGAACGCTTGAGGGTGTGGTAAGCCCATGACTGCGCTCTGATCTACAGCAGGACTTACACACATCGGCCTACCCACTGCCCAGCCCATCAGACTTTTTCTTTTTCTTTCTTCCTTTTTTTATCCCCTTTTCCATCTCTCCCTTTCATTCACTCTCTACACCTTTCTGTTTCTCTCTCATTATTTACTATTTTTACCACTGAATACGTGGTCTGTGCAGGCTGAGACACAAACATTTTTTCCCACCAGAGGAAGGCAGAATTAAGAGGGAGGGGGAAGAGCTGCAAAAGTTATGCAGAGCCCTGAAAGCCCCCCGAAATTCTTGAACTGGCTCAAAAGGCCGGGCCGCAGAGGGCAGCGAGGGCCGCCAGGGTCTGGGGGGGCCCATGGGGTCCCGCCGAAGGATGAAAGGGCCAACCGAATGGCCCCTGTCATTCTCTGTTCCCAATCTGCCCTCTAATTGTCCACAAGCAGAGGGCTGTTTTGTCCCAGGGAACAGTGCCGGCCTCGCGCTGCCATTAGCGAGCGCATCGGACCCATCTTCAAACGGCAGGCCTCCACGGCCAGCACGACCAGTGTCGACTTCAAAGTGCCCATCACCCACAATGTCCTGATGGTCGAGTGCTCATGCTGCCTCGCATGCTGGCATCGTTAGGATCTCTCTGACTGTCTACAGTTAGCATGCAGCCTTCCTGAGCCGCTCTGTTTTTCTCTCTCACTTTCCGCCGCTGCCATTATCGCTCTCTCTGTTTTGATATGACAAAATTCAGCGACTGCTTTTTTCATACTTTTCCATTGGTGCCTTTTGTACTTTTTTTTTAAAGCCCGCAGGATAAATCTTGGTAATATTTTAAAAGCCATCATCAGTGTGATGAAGACATATCTAAAAGAGCTGTGTGGCTTTACCAGCAGACAGTGAGCGTACAGCTTGGCAAACCTCACCATAGTAGTTCTGCATTGGATCCCAGCCTTCGTTCCAATGCGTATCCCAGTCTCCGCCCACTCCGCTGGGTAACGGCTCCTCGCTGCCGTAATCCAGGGAGTAATCTTCCTCCTCCTCTTCCTCGCCAGCTTCCTCCGCGCCTGAGCGGCTGTTGCCGTCCTCGCTGGAGTCGGCATCGGTGTAACTCCAGAAAAGGGGCCAGAAAAGCTTCTTGCCTCCGAGCCAGTCGACTGTGGAGGAGGGGGAGGAGGACGAGGCAGGTAGCCAGTCTTTTTCCTTGGCCAGGTCCATCTCTACCTCCATTTGGGGGTCGTCCACCACCTCAATGGTTACCTGAGCAGGAAAACAGAAGGTCTCTGTCAGCCTGAAGTAACCCATGAGTACATTCATCGCTGACATGACCTTGGACAGCGTCACCATTTGTGAAGTTGAGCAACTCTCCCTTAATCAAGCAAACCAAGACCGCAAATTGTAGGGTGCTTGGCAAACCAAACTTATAAATTATTTATCAACAGTGAGAAGAAGACAATGAGTGTTGCTGTGTCAACTCTGCTTTTGCTGTACCGTGTTCTCGAAAACAATAAAATTGCCTCCCAATAGTTTTGTGTTGCTTCAGCGCCTGAGAAATCAGCAAATCTAATTTTTTTCAGTAAGTGAACCCGCTCGCAGTCAGCCAGCCAGACGTGAGCATGAGCATCCGGCCAACCAAACGATCCTCTCACAGAGAGGATCTGAGCATTTATTCTGGATAACTACCTCTCATTACCTCGACATGACTCATCCTAGATGCTACAGCACTTCCAAGAGCGCACTGATGTGAAGACCAGGCGACGGGGAGGCTATCTTTTTTTTTTTTTTTTTTTTTTTTTGAGCTCTTGGGAAAGACATTTGATGATCAGAAATGCTTTAATTTGTCTAAAACTTGAACATGATCCTCAGCACATAGTCTTGCAGTCGGAGCATGGTACATCTGGTCTATATGCTACATGAAAACTCATCAGAAAATTTCAGCGTTCTTGATGTAGACGCGGGCCGGCATCATTATGTCCCTCAAACCACATCCTGATTACGCTGACCAGAGTTGGAGAGGATAGCTGCCACGAGATAAGTTAAACAGAACAACGTTTTGGACTTTTTGGGTCCGCGTTGAGGGAGATGATGAGGACTTAATGGGCAACACTTATGATTACAGAGACTGTTTTCCTTTATTACACTTTAAGTAAATAGTAGCAAAAAAAGTTGCAGCCAGCCTTCTAAGATTAGACTGAGAAACTGTTGGTTTTGTTACACATGAAGGAAATCAATCATTTGACACAATTAGAGACAAAATACAGCAGTCCTCCTTGCATGAATGGTTTTAGTTTAACCCATAATTGACTATCTATTGGTTACTGTGCGATACGGAGACAAATGCAAATCAAGTTATTTCAGTGCTGTGAGAGCTTGTTTTTGTGATCTTCTGGAGATTTAAAATGCATCGTAAGAAGCTCAAACCTTCAACTATTATAGCAATGTGTGCCCTCCACCTCTCTCGCTCACCTGTATGTTGGGGTTCTGCGAGTTGATGTCCGCGTTGGCCAGGTCCGGGAAGTTCTTGAGGTCGAGGATGAAGGGTTTGGTCTCCTCCTCGGGCTCCGGCTGCGGGAGAACGCCGACGGAGCGGTGCTGGGGGTGGGACCACCTCCTCTGGTGGCTGTGGGACTCGGGCAGGAGGCTCTGGACCTGGTTCTGCTGCTCCAAAGCCTCTGGGACGTACTGGAGCCCCCCGCTGTGAATCTGGTGGCCGTGAGCCTGAAAGTGCGAGTGGAGATGTGAGGCGAGGTTCATCTGGGTAAGAAAACTTGTGCAATCACTTGTGAGATGAAATGTCTGAAAGAAAAAAAAATGCTGTTAAAGTCTGATTTCTGGAATACACTTTAAAAGCCAGTGGCAACTTTTGGGCTAAGGACAAAACAAAGGATCTACCATTTATAGTTGCTCACTATATGATGAGCATAAAAACAATTACTGCTCTGTTTCCAGGAAGAAACCTTGAAACCATCCGTAGCTTGGTCAGCAATTCCAAAAAGCCCCTGAGGCATCCAACTAACCAGCCAAGTGACCAACCAGCCTTCGTTCCATTTCATTCTTTTTTTTTTCCCACAACAGTCATGGCATCCAGGCCGTGGACAAAGAGGGGCCTGTGCCAGAGAGATCCTCTTTTAGCTTTAATGAGAGGGCCTGGGAGGCGTGGGACCCCTGGGCTGCTGCGAGTGTGTCTGAACCTGCTGCGCTGCCGCCGCTACGGCCGCCACTTCATCTGACCTCTCAGGTTTTTTTCTCAGGTCACCAGGAAGAACGGGGAGGAAACGTTGATCTCCGAGATTCATGGTGATTAACGGTGACATTATAATGGCGGTGAATTGCAGATATGTGCGCTGTATCTGGAATATGGTCACTGAAAATGGATTTTTGGTTTGTCTGATTCTCAAGTGTGCATGTTTCATGTCTAATAGGACACATATCTATTTCATGCCTGAGACCGGTCAGAACCAAAATCCAAACCCTCTAATGAACCCTTGCCTGCAGTTCACTCACGTCTATATCATCCCGAATATGCTAAATTGGCCCAAAACGAATGGCTGGTCGGGACCTGGAGATTTGACCTGAGCCAGTTTGCGGTCTGCTCAGAGCGCACCAGTTGCAAAGAGGAGAAGAAATGTCTGAATTAATGACCAAACGGTTGCTGATTTATAGTTATGGCCTCGAGAACAGGGCGTACTTTTCACTGACTGCCTGTGATTGTCCCATAAAGAAGTTATGTGGTCGGTCAAATTCGAGCATGTGAACACATTATGCCTGTTTAGAGGAGAAGCCCGTCAAGCATGATAAACGACGGATGAAGAGAAGTTGGCCCCCTCCCCAGATATCCGTAAACTGGTGGTGACAAGTAGATAACCTTTCTGGGATATCGAGGCCCTCTCTCCGTAATTCTACCCACTGCAAATACTGCGAGCGAACCTTATGCATGTTTGAAATCGATGCAAATCGACCATTAACCACGTCTTCTTTTTTTGACAGTAAAAACTCGACATCCCATTAAAACAGACTAATTGCAGCAATGCCGCTGAAAACACTGAGGCATGAAATCGCTCCTGCTTTCTGCAGGAATTTTGAACACGTTATGCTGCAAGCAGAGCGACAATTAAACAGAATAGTTGGCATCGATATGAGCATTTTTTAGGGTCAGCTTACATATATGTGATAGATTTTATATTTTTTTGCTGTTGTTTCTGATGTATATTTTTCCTGTTTGGACCCAGTGCAGGATTTAATGTAAGTAAAGCAGAAACAGCAAGTT
>JAVQJZ010236288.1:0-14587 GCA_036025355.1 Leiopotherapon unicolor
TTGTTAGGTGCAACTTAGAGTAGATAGACATGTAAATGAGGGTGATTTTGTAGTTGTATTGGGATTTTAATATAAGACGGTCAAAATAATAATAAGCTTTAGCTTTGATATGCCTAACTGCAGTATCCACATCTTGTCAGCAGATGGAGTGTTAAGTTATATTAGGTTGCTGTGGGGCCCAGCTAAGGGGCAGATCTGTGATAGTAAACCCAGTGAACTTCCTCATGAACATCTGAGTTGAGTAAACAACCCCCTCTCTCTATTTGCACTGCTTGCTGAGCTGCTGCTGCATGAGATAGAAAACATGCAAAACATTAAGATCACATTTAATCTGCAAACGTTAATTTTTTTAACCTGTTCCTGCTTTGAGCTGGATCTGCAGGATGCACTGAGTTCTATCATCTTGTTTGAAATGCCACAAAAAGTAGAAAAGACTGACATAGTGGCAATAGAATTGTTTAAATTCCAGAAATAAAATGAGGTTTTATATTTTCATCAACCCAATTGTAAGAAAATAGACAGTACACACAGCCCCCTCATACATACTCTTTTTCTCCAGCAGGTCTATCTCTCTGACAATAGCCCTGAAGAACGGTCTCTTCTTGGGGTCGTAGTTCATGCAGTGGGTCATCAGTTCAGCCAGCTCTCTGCAGTCGGGGGTGGCCAGTTGGCACTCTGTTTCATAAAACCTCTCCTTCTGCTCAGCACATACACATACATACGAATGAGGAGGTGCATCCAAAAAGAGTGAATGTGATCATTGATGGTGGATGGAGGAGGTGAACAGTGGAAGAACAGGGGATAAAAAGAATATCATATCAGATTTTAAATATCAGACTTTAAATAAAAGATGCCATCAGTGCAGATTTATGATTACATAGTGCATTGTCAAGTTTTTGGCTGGGTGTCCCCTACCTCTGTGAGTTTCTTGTCTTTGAGGGGGACTTCGCCATCATAGCAGATCTCCCACAGAGTAGTACCAAAGCCCCACTTGTCAGCTGCGACGCTCAGGGAAGATGTACTCTTCACACACTCCGGAGCGATCCAAGGGACGCGATGAACGCACTCTGCAGAGCAAAAAAAGTGGGCTTTAACAACAGTAAGAGGATTAACATTTATTTCTGCCCTGCGGTGTCGTCATAAAAAACAACATACAAAAGATGATTATTGGAGATGTGTGAAATACAGGCTGAAATACAGGCCATAGGCTCGGCCTAATTAGTGTAAAGTCTTTTGACCAATGTGAAGTTGAGGGACAATACTTTCAAAGGAAAACCTTTAAGCCTTTTAAGGCGTTCACATGGGAATGTTTCATCAAATATGACATGTGAAATAGTAACTTTTTAACAACCGAAGAAAACATTAACTCATTGTCCTTCTCGCACACAAATGTCCTCAACAGACTGAAATAACTGAAAAACTGCATGACAACATGGCTACAACAGTGCTCGACATCTCTCTTCACTGATTGTTTGATTTTCTGATATTGTCACTCTGATTCTACATATTGTAATTTTTAATGTAATATTGTTATTTCCATCATTATATGGCAACTGTTGCAGATCTGTCTGCCCCAGAAGAGCGATCCCTTCAATGCTGCTCTCTGTTTCTTCACCCTTTTGTGCTGCCTTCCCTTATTTCCTTTGCAGTTTGCAAAGCTGTTGCTGTAAAATTATGATTTTGGGATATACAAATATAACTGTCTTGACTTGACCATTTACATTTTACTCCAGATAGCTTTAGTATCAGTATGCTGTTAAAAAAGTAGTTTAATGAAAAGTTATTTTCACAGAGTGCAAATATAATCAAAACAAACTCTCTCTGCCAAGCACTTTTACAAAAGTGCTATCTGGAAATAAATGTTAGGGTGTGACCGTCAGGGATCTGATAGAACACTCACTATGCTCCAAATACCATAGTACAATACACAGCAGCTCCAACAGGCTGACTTGGCTCGTAGCCGACTTAAAATGTTGACTGCATCCACTGAATTTGAAAAAGCCTTGGCATTGGCTGGTTGAAATACACTACTCTGACTGCAAGACAGGCCAAACGATTGGCTGACCTCCAAGGTTGGCTTTTTGGCTCCACAAATCTACAACATCAGATGAGGGGTTAGTAAATACATGCACCTCACACTGGATCACGGCTGGACTAACTGGGGGGGAACAGGAGGAGGAATAAAAATGGTAAGAGCCAGTGTAGGTGCTGAATGGAGAGAAGGGGGAAGATAGAGACAGAAAGTAGGGGAGTGGGAAAGGAGATAACTGAGTGTTAGGGGAAAAGAAAGAAAGAAAGAAAGAAAGAACGAAAGAAAGAAAGAAAGAAAGAAAGAAAAAAGAAAGAAAAAAGAAAGTGAGGAAGTGATGAATGGATTTGAGGGTCTGAGTAAAGTGATCAGAGATTGCTGGGAAGAAGGGCTCCCAGTGGGTTTCTCAGCACTTTATCCGCTGCGTTCAATCGAATCTATGTACAAGGACATTGATGTGTAACTGGAAGAATGATTGTTCTGCAAAATGGTGGAGACAGAGGAAGAAATGTTAAGAGTTCTGGGAACAAGAGGGGGAGGGGGTCATCCCCAGGGGTGAGTGGCGATGGACATTTATACAAAAACATTTCCAGTCCATCTTGCGGTCTGCCAATCCATCTGTACAGCCGCACTGTGTTATACTTCTAGCTCTAATAGATGAACAGAAATATGAGGCAGCCAATTGAGGGGAACTGTGTAATCTGAGAAATGTCCTTGTTGTGCCATCTTCCCTGAACCCAGATCAAGCTTTTACAAAACAAATTAAAGCCTGAAAGGGAAATGTTTGTGATGCAATGTGTATTGATCATGTGACAAATATGATTCCTATTATTGACAACCTCTACTTGATCAGAAATGCTCTCTTACTTTCTTCTTTGTGGGAAGAAATGAGCGCAGAGAAGACAACTTTTAACAAAAACAAATACCCAAGTCTTAATTTGGACTCCAAGTATGAGTTCTTGCTCTCCAAACGCTTCTGACAGACCAACATCAACATGCAGCAGTGCGTGTCTGTGTGTGTCGGTAGTTGAGGCATTTCATGCATTCTCATTTTGGTTTCACTGTCATTTACAGCTGACAGGGAAAGAAAGTGGAAGTTATTGTGTAATTTTCCATGGTAGGTATTTTGTAACCATTTAGGTTTCATTTTTAGTAACAGAGAGAGAGAGAGAGTGAGAGAGAGAGAGAGAGAGAGAGAAAGAGAAAGAGACAAAGAAAGAGAGGAAGTGACAGAGAAAGAGACAACAAGAGAGAGAGAGAGAGCCACTATATCTGCACTTTGAACCTACCCTCTCTAGTAAGCACAGTGATTGGTATTCCTGGGTCGCTGAGCTTGATAAAGGGCCCTCCTTCATCTGTGCCAAGTCCGTCCCTGGCCAGAAGAATGTTTTTAGCACACACAAAGCCATGGACCAGCTTTTTGTCCTCCTACAAACACACAAACACAAATAAATCAGGGGAAAATATTGTTAGACTATGTCGATAAAATGGCTGTAACATACAGCAGGTAATTCCCATGGATGCACATTTCTTACACTCCCATAGTCTGTGTGTGTATATGTGTGTTTTCCCATCTCACCAAGTAGCTGAGAGCTGAGGCCAGCTGCTTGGCCACCTGGAACTTCCACGGTGTGCTTAGCGGGCTCTGCTGTCTTCTCATAAACAAGTCCAGTGGTCCTAGCTGGACAAACTCCTCAACCATGATATCTGTTCACAAGTGTCAAAGATGTTAGAAACAGACCCGTATTCTCACACAAACAAGCACACATACGCATTTCATGCACTTACTCTCCTGGTGGCGGACACACACTCCATACAGCAGCACTATGTGTTTATGGGACACCTGTCGCATCATACTGGCTGTTTCGAAGAAGGCCTGTCAACAGACACATCACAGAAACTTTTATTGTCTGATTAGTTTTTGAAACGGCTTACTGCTAATGGGAATAAGCTTTCATTTCCTCAAAAAATGCACAAGGCTGTAAAGGATCTATCAGAATCTCACCAAAGAGATGTCCCTGTGTCCAGAGCCCAGCACCTTCAGGACCACCTTGACCTCCTGGAAGGATGAGTAACCTGCATCCTCCTCCTCCTCACTCTTCACTCTCAGTGTCCCAGAGTAGATGTTGGTTCTTGTGCCGCGGCCAAGGTGCTCCTCCTGGGTGAGACAGCAGAGAGCAGAGCAAATTACATAAAATAGTCACACACAGTATCCAAACATGGCTGCTGCAAGAACAAGGTCACTGAAGAAAAACAAAATTAAAGACTGTTCAGAAAAGTTCAGCTGCACATAACTACAAATACTCTGAAACTACTGTTACAAAATATTTGTCCAGAGACTTTTTTTATTATTTATTTGGAGACATCTGCAGATATTGTGCAACTGCATTATAAGAACGACCATGAAGATGAGAAGTCGTACCTGTTCAATCTCCTCCTTGAGAATGCGATGGAAGCTGAGTTGACTCTCCTGCATAGGTGTCTGAGGGGCCGGTGCTCTCTCTTTGGTGACCACCAGCAGGTTGGAGATCTCTGCAACACAAACACACACACACTTTTACAAAAGGGAATGGCAGGGTTTTTATATGAAGTCATGTATACTTTAATTTGCATTAAAGCTGACCATTTTCAAGAGTATGAGAGAGAGTACTTTTTAAAATTGTCTTTGTGAGATAAAAGAACAACTGTCAAGTCTCCACAGTTTGGTTTTGACAGAGGATGTTGTGTCTGCGTTTATAGTTGACAAGGTCATGTTGTTGTAATGCTGTTAAAGTAAGTCACTTTACTCCACCATAGCTTGAAGAGTCAGTATGTGAGGAAACCAACCAATACTGACATTCACAGAGTCAACCAACTGGGTCAGTGAAGTGAAATGTCTAAGAAACTTTCTATCTGAAGCACCTGCAATGCATTCACGCAGGAACAATGAATTCTGACAACAGTGCAAGCAGAAATGACGTTCACAGTGAGGTAAACTTGGGTTAAAGCGTCTTTCACATCAGGCAAGAATGCTATATATATGCATATATATATATAGACACTCATATATGCACTGGTGTGCAGCATGAAAGCAAAACTGTGTTTACATGTGGTAAAACAAGCTTTCAACAATTACGTCAATGTGGCAATGCTGTGAGCAGCTATTCAGGTTGGGCCACCATACTGATTCAGTTTATTTTTTGTATATACAGAGCTGTGTGTGGGAGGATGAAGTGAAAATGCTTTGTGCCTGTTACCGTACTATACGTGTGTCTGTGTGTGTGTCGAATGTTGTGACAAAACCAGCGTACTGTGGTTTAAGTGGGGAAAATGTATCTGCACTCCATCAGCATCACACCACACTCACTGTCAAGGAGTGTTAAGAGCAATCTGGGTCTTTATGCAAACACATGCACCCAACACCTAACATCCAAATATTACACAAAGCACAGCACCCATCCCTAATCAAATAATTTAGTTGAAGACTGGTCAGCATCTTATTCAAACCTTGCATATTACAAACCCAAAGTGACAAAGGCAGACACACCTGTTCATTCTCAACCCAACCTTCTTTCACCATTCTGCCATTGCATACTTACTTTATCTTATCTTCATAATAGTTTTAAACTACACAAAACACAAAAAATAAACTTTATCATATTCAAGGGATATGGGCATATCAGTATATTGTTATTGCAGCAAAGATGTTGCATAATATATTATGAATATTTTAACAGGGGACAGCAGCATAGCACTTCAGTCTTTTATCTTCCTGTAAAGTAGATGCAACCCAAAGCCAACCAGAAACAGACATGCCTTTTGATAATAATCAACACCACACAACCCCAACAAACAAAAACAGTTCAACACATCCATGCACATATGTGTACGTGGCTCCACCTTTCCCTGAGTGAGGTAAACACAAGAGTGCTAGTTTGGCTCCGGAAACCCACATTTACAACTCTCTTCCTCCCTGACACCATTTCACACAGACACTCATACTGTTCAAGCCAGCTCCTCTTAGCCTCAGTTAGAGAGAGACAAAAACACACACAGACTTTCTGGGAAGACTAGCTCTACTCTAAATCTTGTGTAGAGGGAAAGCTTTTTTGACTGACCTCTGTGGGTTGAAAGATTCAAGTTGTGACACTTCTGACCCCACCCAACATCACAGTTGGGTGCAGATTGTTGTACTGCTTACCACACCCTGTTGTGATGTAGTGTTGCACAAAGTAGTGCATAAAGAGGTGTTGTAGTGCGCCAGATGAAGACTGTGTATGGAAAAAATGCAGGCAGGATTTTCAATCTGCTGTAGCATTTATCTGAATATCAGTGTGAACACTGCGACCCAGTCAAAGGCTTCTTGTTAAGCATTTGTAGTTGTTGTCTAGCAATGAGCACTTTGGAACAGAACTACAAATAATCCTTAGCCACAAGCTGACAAAAAAAATAATGTGGTGGAAATTATTAATAACACATTTTTCATTTATCATAAATCAAGGGTGCATGCATTTCGGGGAAGCAGAAAACACAGTGCAAATAGCTTTTATATGAACATTGTTAGCAATTAATGAAGCAACTCGCTCTAAGCCAGTAAAATTACACAGAAGTGAATCTGTATGTGGCACGCTTACATATTAAGTAGTGCAGACATATATGAAACTGCTGCTGTTTATTTTCAAAGTTTCTCCATCACTCTGGTGTGTGTTTGATGGCCCGATGTGTACACAGTGTGCACACATCTCACAGTGATATTACTCAGACACCAGTCATTTATCACATATATCACACTTCTTCTGATACTTTTTCAACACATTGAAGCTCGAGATAGCTTCAGTGTGTTGAAAAAACCCCCACCTTTTTCACCTTGCGTTCAAAGTATTTCACTTTTCAGTAACTTCTATAAAAACCTTTACTGCTGTTAGCCTAGTCCGCAATATGTGCATTGCAAATTGTTTGATCGATATTTTTTTCAGCAGCTGGCCTTTCTACAGTTTTGTTTTTATGTTGCTGGTAATGTATTTGGTTTGTTCTGTTTACTGAATAAAAAAAACAAACTGAACAGTAATGCATAATGTATGCTTTAGAGTCATACAGCATCTGTCAGCTGTTATCCTCTTTGTATTAAACTATTACGAGGGAATTAAGGTCTGTGTCATGACATTTCTAGTCAGGTCAATGTACGCCTTTTGTTCTATTTGGGTATTGGCTGCTACTGGGTGCGTCCTCTGAGTAAGATCACCATGTCACTTTGGTCAGTGGTGGGATGAAGTTTACCTCTTGGCTGCGGAGGGCAGCAGCGCAGCAACTGGAATTGGAGGTTGTCCGTGCGAAGGCTTTGACCCTCCAGGTGCCTCAGCAGCTCCTCCAGAGTGGAACGTAACGTATCTGTGCCGTACAGGCGGAACCCCTCGGAGCTCACCTCAATCTGGAAGTTCTTGTACTGTCGCACAGGACGAGACTCCTTCAGATCGAGCTGGATGCAGAGAAAAGAGAAAGAAAGAATGTGTTTAATTGGAATATGAGAAAATGACAAACATGGAGGATTGTGAAGCTGAGGGAAATGCGCAACAGAAGTGAAGTAGACATTTTTAGATTAGGAGAGAATAAATGAGAAAATTTAACATTACATTAAATGAGGAGGAGCCGGGGAAGAGCAGAGAGAGTGGGAGTGTGCAAGGAGAAATGTGTAAGTGTAATGATCTCCACTGAAGCTAATGAACCAAGCCTGAAGAAAACGGTTGTTCTTTTGTAAAAAAAACTATATTCATATTATGGTGTTTGTTAAAAAAAAAAAAAAGCCAAAGAGATTGTTGCTCTGTTAAAGCTCTACAGACACATGCGACATCCACAGCTGAGTGTAATTAATATATAACATCAACTCAGATTCAGTACTCATATAAACTGTCTGTACACGGTGGCTAGGCTGACCCACTTGACCCTAACCAAGCCCTGTGAATGTCAGTTCTCTGTTTGTGTGTGTGTGTGTGTGTGTTTCCTCGCTAACTGATTCATAAAGCTGTGGTGCAGTGACGTGACCTGTCTAACTCGAAGCATCCTGTAATCCGATATAAAATAAACTGACAATATTTGGTTGGGTGCTTCTGTGTATGTACATGTGTGTCATGCCCTCTGGCTGAAGAATAACCAGCCAGGGGTTAAATTACAGGCCATCTTCTGTTTTTACTGCGGGGGATAAACAATATATAGCTTCATCTATATATTTTATGAATAAGTCTACTGTACCTCGCTGCAGACAACAGTAATGATGATGTACTGGTAGTCAGTGCAGCTCCAGCGCAGGATGTAGGTGCCTTCCTCGTTGCCCTCCTGACGCAGCTTGTGGATGGCGTACTCCGTACTGGGGAGGAGACAACTCAATAAATGGGGGCAGTAATGGAGTTGTATCAAAAGCAGTTGATGGTTGTAAGGTATAAAAAATACTTGAATACAAGTTTTAATGAAGGATGGCGTGTTTATTAGTATTGCTATTGTACGGTGTGTCTCTCATACTATATTTTACTAATTTTATACAAAAAAGTCCTCCATGTTGTTATTTGCCATACATCAGTGATCACTACTTATTATTGATCCATTAGGGTTGGTTGTAAAAAAAAATGAAGATTAATAATGACGATGACAATGGCCTTTACTACAGTTCTTTCTTTAGGCTGACATTTAAAAACACTGTGTGATCTCTGTGCAGGTAGCAAATGTGTCCAGTAACTATCTTTTGTGGGGGAAACAGGCACACAATCGCACACACATTCCACCAATAAATCTGCCAGTACAAACCAGATGGGGCCGTGGCAGCCGTTGTCGATGTTGTGCACCACTGAGGCAGGGGCCACGTCCTTGCACAGGAAGTGGTGGGCATCCACTGTCAGCCTGAAGTACCCATCCACAAGGGCCGCAAAGGACTGAGCCTCTGCCCTGGAAGTCATTTGCAAATCCTAAATAAGAGAAAAGACAAGAGGAGAGGTCTCGATAAAGGCTATAGAAAAGAGGTGATCATAATAGGTGCTCTTACAAAGCCAGAATACTCCAGAGGCCTGAGAGCTGTGAAGCATTGAGAAACTCAAAATCCCTTTTCACGATGAAGCATGATATCACCATTAGTCATGGCTGACACCATGTAGTGTGGGTTTAAGGCCACTGCAACATCACAGCCACATGATTTTTATACTGTTCAAATTTCAAACTACATTCATATATACAAAAACATTTAGAAAATACTTATGGAGTGATGGTTGCAAGATTTGGTAATAATTATGAATGAATGAAGAATCTGATCTTATACCGAACTTTAAAATCCTGCGCAGGCTTCAGAAAAAAATACATAACATGTTTTGGGTACTTACAGTGAACACAGCAGAATACTCAACGTCACCACAATCTGTTTCTACATTAGTGTGTGACAGCTACTCGACCATGCACTCACACGCCCATGTTGTAAATGAAAATAAACAGGTGAGGTTATAGCTGGGGCTAAATGGCTTTGGGTCTAGGTCGATTCCACTGGTGCTCTTTCATTTGTTTGTGTGACTGTCTCACCATCCTCTTGTTGTCCTGTCTATAGATGGTGACTGTCGCCTCCTTGATGACAGTGTGGGTGATCTCATGGAAGTCACAGAACACCACCCAGCCGTCGCTCGCCTCTTTCCTTCTCTCGTTTTTCTGCTTTCCATCCATCTTGTTCTTCTTAGACTTGGCCTTTTCCTTACAGATCACAGGCGTCTATTTATAAAAATACGAAGCATACATGTGCAATATGTCAGAAAAAAAGAGCATAGGTATTTTTAAATAATGCCAAATAATGTAAGCTCGTAATGCTGCAAACTTTGTTAAGTTTGTCCATTTGTACTAATTCAGGTTTTAATTAATACATCTTTCTACTTGTTACAGAGCATGCAAATTATTTGTCACAAAAGACAAGAGAGGATGTGTTACATTATTACTATATTACATATGTTGTGTTGTCACTACTCCCTAGGGTGATACATTTTCCACATAAGAAACTAGTCTGTTCGTCACTGCCAGTTAATCTGAAGCAACAGAAACTTGACGCCATAAAATCTCTGTAACACAGTTTCACTTACTGTAGCCGGCTTCTTCCTCCAGGAAATGCCAGTGGTACCAGTAACAAGGACCTGCACGTCGTGGCTTGTCTCCATCTTCTGACTCTCGCTCTGCCCTTCGCTCTGGTTGTAATACCCTGACAACAAACATTACACATTACACAATTGGTTTTGGAAAATCTTGCAATAATTACACAGACATAAGAGTAAACCAGTGTAAATCTCTTGCTGGCTACAGCTTCTGTGTGTTTACAGTGTAAGAAAAGATTGATTTCAAGCAGGCAACTCAAACCATCCAGTTCTGCATCAGTGCTTAAAAACTTCACACATAAGTAGTTGGTTAGAAACATCAAGGGTCTGGTTAACCTTGTGATAAGTAGGTTAATGTGACATGTAAACATCTTGTTTCTTTCACTTTTGCTTTTCATCAGCTGCACAGTCTCACACAGTGTTTTAGGCATATCGCGATGTCAACAAACTTCAAAAGCTTTTTTTTTTTTTTTTTAAATTGTGGATAAGACACCACAGGTACTCTGCACGTAAACATATCAAACTAACCACTGTCACATAACCACTATAATCTGATAATCAATTGAAATGTTGCAACAAGACTATAAAAACAAATAAATTATCACCTCAGATTTGTGGAGTAGCAACTACATTTTGTTTCAGTACACCAAATAATTTGAACAACAACAAAAATAATGATGCCATCTCATTCTCTTGGCTTGCCTGCAAGACAATCTTCCTCTGCTATTGTTGCATCGACTCAAACAGGGATTATCTTGGTAAACAAGTAGTTGTTTTTTAAAGTCACTTTTAATCTTCTGTCATTCCAGTCCAACTACATCTCAAACAAAACCCCCAACTGAGTATGCGGCATGACACTAATCCTGCCTGGTGCCTGAGAACTTTAAATCATGGGTGTCCCTTAATCATCTTACCGTGGTAACCGTTGCTGAGCTCTCCTTCCTGCATCACACTGAGCGAGATGGGCTCCACCAGCTCGCTGCCCAGTCCGCTGCTCAGGCCCTCCAGTGTGGCCAGGTACTTGATCTTCAAGTCGTACAGCGTGATGTTGCTGTCCTTGACTGTGCGGCGGTTGAACTCATTCAGGAACTTCTTGAAGACGTTGTTAATGCGGATGCGAGTCAGAATATTGCGCTGCTTGATGTTGCGGTTCAGCGACTCTGGGATGAAACGCTTGTAGCTGGTGAAATTAAGATAGAAAGACAGATGGACATTTCCAAACTGTAATGAACTGCACCTCCTATGCTCTGTGCTTTGAGAGTACAGAAAATTGATACGCAGCTTCTAATGAACTAGATTAAAGAGTACCACCAATTTATAAATGTACATATGTTTTTAAAAAATTACAAAGGTGTCTTGCAACCATCTCTCAAGCTTTGGATGTAAGACCACCCTTCAACAAGTGCAGAGCATCACACATATACTTGTAATTAATTATAATTACTTATAATTAACCTGTGAAAAAAAACTTGCTGGGGTGTGTCGATCATTTATAGCCAGTTTATACTGCTCTACTTTCAAAGGACAGCATTTCTGTTTCTGGTACTGCACTCAAAGTATCAGAGCCACAACTGGAGGTGCTTGACGCAGTGCCTTCCACCTCATCAACATGTTAACTGCTGAGAATTCACCACGACTATAAACAAGACTACATCACTGCTCTGGTTCTCTGATAAGTATTCTGAAAATGCTCTGAATTAAACCAAAATCTACTTTCTGTAAGTGGTTTTTTTTTTGGTTTTTTTTGGGGGGTGTCACGTGCAAACGGGTTGAGCACTACCATGGAAAATTATCTCATGGAGCTACCAAGCAGATTTCATGTAATTTCACAGGATTGCACTGGAAGGGGACATCTTCATCATCCTATTTTTAAACAAGGGTGTTATTTTAAGATCATTATCAAAAGTCTGTTGGAGTCCCGCCTTCAAAACTTGTTTTTCTTCCGCAGGTGGTGTGTTTTACCTGATTTCATGGGAAGCAGTAGTCAGGGGCATGTTCATGCCCTTGGCATAGTGAGTAATAGCAAGCACAGCCATGCCCAAACACTCGTTTTCAATCTCGTGCTGTTCTGCCTCTGACTGGGACGTCCTCAGTGGAATCCTGCCCTTCTGAAAGTCATGCTGACCCTGCGCAACAGACAAATTTGCATTTAGAAGAAAACAACGCAGAGACACACAAAACACACAAGGACATAAAGATAGAAAGAACTTCACTGGAAATTGGAGATGCTTCTTCATGTGGCACACGAACCATGCTATGAAAGGTAATTAAGTGGCAGACTGTTTTACTGAATTCTACAATTCTACTATTTCATTTGGCAGACGCTTTTGTCCAAAGCATCGTACAACACAGCAACATACAACAAAAGGAAATTCAGAGAGACATTAAAGTTAAGAAAGATCAAAATCTGTTGAGTTACAATTTGTTTTTATATCTTATTGGACTGAAAGAATTCAACCACCAACAGTGGCTCTAAATTGCTGAGAAGGAGTGCTGCTGTCTGTAGCTGACCGGAAAGTAGCACTTCCTGATATTGTTATATTTCCTCTTGGCTGTTGATGTTTTGACACTTAACTGTAAACTGTTTTGACGTTTCAGCTTTTAATTAAAATGCTCTTTCGTAGAAAGCATTATTACATTTTGAAAAAAGGTCTTTGACAGAGTCAATTCTTGAAAGATGGTCGGCCCAAATACGTTCTTTACTTAGCCAACAATGCGAGAGCAATGTCTAAAACACTCCCATGACAAAATAAAAAAAAGTCACCTGAGCAAACAGGTAATCTAGAGAGGCAGCATCCAGAAGGGGCGTTCCTTCTGGTGTTTTCTGTCCTCCTCTGAGTTTGCTGATGCAATGTCTCCATACTGGAGACTCCCCTTCAGTGGTACCATGCCAGTTTCTGAAATAAAACCTGAAAGAGGAAGGACAAACATGATACAGGGTGGTACACCTGGCTCACTCAGAGTACACAATGGCACTACGAGATAACAAAGGTTGTTTTATGCCCAGTGAATTGCAGAAACCTGTTAGATGTCAAAGAATTCACCAGTTCTGAAATTACTGCCCAAATGTAAGGAGGATGTTTGTTGGATAAATAAAGAGGTAAGCTTTGAGTTTTTACTGATGGTATGTCAGTCTCTGCTGAAAGAGGAGCACCCACAGAGAAATTAAAAAAAAGAAAAGTTGAGCTGAACTCTGGATCAATATATGTTGCTGAATTTCTGGTTTGCACTAAACAAAGTCTGAAAAATGAAGATAATAGATGGAAATCAAATAAAACTAACTTGAATCATACTTAAGCTTTCTCATGCACATGAGCGTGCTCAGAGAAATGATACAACAGGAAGTGCACTACTGCCTCCTGTATGTAGATGACGAAGAAGGGAAAAATGTCCGTAACTAACAATTTGCCAATGCCCATTCTTCCTCATTGTGTCATCTCCACTTTCACTTTTGATGCAAAGACCAACCAGCCAGTTAGAATTTAAGCACCGGGCACAAAGAAATAAGTCATGCAAATAAGAACATTTCAAAAATCTTCAAAAAAGGAAATAACAGCAGATAAAAATCTGCAATATTCAGTGAACTGGCATGTACATACTGATGACAGGACTACGGAGACTTTATTGGGCAAAGAAAAACAATCTGTAAGAGGAAGAGATCAGGTCAGTCCATAAGAGGTCATGAAAATATGACACTTTTTAATGCAGAACAATATGGAACAGTAAAGCGGTGGGGGGGAAACCCAACGGACACAAGGGGAAACAATAACTACTCACAAAGAAACAAGAAAGAACAATATTACTGCTGTGTCGCCGCTTTGCAGCCCTGTTTTTTCCTTTTTGAAAATGACGTAAGCTTTGCTTTAGTCACTTAATAGTAAATACTGGATGTATGCTAACCCACTAAAATAATATATTAAACATAGTAAACCTAACACCTGCTAGAAAAAAAAATGCTGCATTGTAATAATAAGCACGCTGGCAATAGCCTTTAGTGCAGTTCAGCCTCACAAATCCACCAGTGTGGCTTGTTGACCAGATGGGACTCCATCCTGGTGGCTTTTTAATCCCAGTGTTTATTTGTGTTGAACATTTGCTTATGCTAAAGATTGTGTGTATATCAACACTTGACCACAATACTGTGCTTGTTTGGCAGACTGCACTACAGTACGCAAAGCAGGCTGCAGCAAGACACACATACACACAAGCGCACGCAAACACACAACACACTCTATGCACACTTGCTTTTCTCTCTCCTTGCTACTGTGAAAGTCGAGCACAGAGAAAGAGGAAGTTCAATTGACACCACAGTGTTTTGTTTTTTTCCTCTTTGCATGATATACTACCTCTTAAAGTAATTCAGTCAGGGACAAATATTTTATGTTGGTCTCCTCACAGCCTGGGTGTAACAAGCAATTTAGTCTCTTATTATTGGGTAGAGTTGAGTTGTGTAGTGTTGGAGTCTCCTCTT
>JAVQJZ010236319.1:0-12261 GCA_036025355.1 Leiopotherapon unicolor
ATGTCTGTTCAAAGCACACTGTTTACTTATATCGGTATTATCGATCAGAGTCAAAATGAGCCATCTTGTTCTTCCACTAGCTGCAGTTATTTCACACCATCTTTTTTAATTAAAATCCTGAATATACGGTAATTGCTACAGCTTTAGCATTATCCTTCTATAACTTGCCTGCTTGGGGATTGCTGTGGTATCAGCTGCCTTGCTGGCTGCTGTTCTCTTATTACAGTAAATTCATTGTGCTCCTTTGGGTGATGAGCCTGAAGATGTTTTATTAAGTTTGACGTGTTAAAATTTAGCTTATTAGCTCCGCTCCCCTTGTGAGACACTTAAATCTGACACAGTTGCGCTCTGCATCTTAACATCATCTTCATTGATTAAAAGGAGTTTTCGCATCACACACATAGGAAGGATCACTGCACATCTGGCTGAGGGGTCACAACTGAGCGTCTACTTCATATGGATTTACAATGTATAGTGTATTTCCACGTTTCGGGCTTTGTGTCTCCTCACCACTACAACATCTGATCATTTGCATATAGTCGAGACGATACTGTACTATAAGCGGTGTGGTGGTGGAGGAAAGAAGCAGTACCGGCTTTGTTGCTTCTTAGTAGCATTATATACAGCAAAAGTTAATTTTGCCAATATTACTACAAGTAAAATATAATCCAAAGATCTCAGATTTTTTTTCGCTGCTTTAGTTAGGTACTTGTAGTAAAGAGTTGCACTGGAAAGGGCCCATAGTCAAATTAGAGGAAGGTAAAAAACACTGTTGATGACTTTTTCAATTATGTTGAATGTCATAGTGTTATAGTGCTACAAAAATCATACAGTGCACATCTAATGTCCTGGAGCAGTAGTGACATCTCATAATTATCTTCAGGCCCAAAACCACTCAGACCAAGTTAAAAAAAATGTTTGTTTTATGGGATTAAATGACCCTTTTAGCCCCTTTATGAAAAATCTATAGAAAAAATGTACATCCCCCATCTTCCCACAACCGTAATGCGTCAGGTGAGACCTTTGACCTGAGCTTAGACGGTCGATACTTTGTCATAAAAAAATGGACTATTGGTGGTGCGCGTCCACTCTCCTTCACTTGGTTACCATCAAGGTTTCAACGGATTTCACTTGCTCAGAGAACCACCTCAGTCTTGGCAATCAATGCCAAATTCAATGAACTAATCATTTATAACCAAAAATATCAAAATGTACAATGTGTTTCCTTTGCTTTGTTTCACACTCCTTTTCTGACGCTTACAAAAGCCAATCGCTGAAGTGCGTACGGCGTTATAAATGTTGGCAAAATGCTCTGAGTTTCTGCTTCTGGGAGACTCACATTAACAATGATAAAACTAGAAAGATGTCAGATCTATTTCAGGTCACTCTTCAACTATTTGAACACTTCCTGGAGTGAATATACTTCACAAGAAATGATGATGCCAAATTACTTCAGAGTCACTTATTGTCAAGATTAAAGAAGAGAAAACATTAGCGTTATGCCCTGTGCAGCCTGCGTCACATGCTCACATCTGGCTCATCGTCAAACAAAAACGCTCATACACGCTCACAACTCAGCATAATGCGCCTGGGTTATTATTACTCTCATGGCCACTGAGACGGTGACACTAACCACAACCCTCCCTCTGAGACCCCGGAGCCCATCTGCAGGCTCCAAATCTGGATCCTACACAGAGTGTCCAGTTACATCAGGAGTATCCTCTGTGTTTGAAGACACCCCGAACTCTATTTGAGGATCTGAGAGGAGTAACTTGAGTCCTGGGTAAGTGTTCTGAGGGGCACGTGAGACAGACGAGTGGCAGAAAAGCGGTGTTGGAGTGGAAGAGCGGATGTTGTGGTGAGGATCAAAGTCACACCCGGTCGGGGCCCTTCAACTCAGTCCACCACAGGCAGCTCGTGTGTGTGTTTGATCTGGTGTCACTATGTGTGTATGAGCGCACGTTTGATCTGATTCATAACCCCGCTACTGCTGGCTAACTTCACACACAGTTGCACACACGCATCCACAGGCAGGCAGGGCAGACGCAGTCGCACAAACACAAACACACGCGTCCATGCACAAATATAGCTTTCATAGTGACTCACTCACACAGCGTAACCCTCCGATTCATTCACCCTTTGAGTCATGAGAGAATCAGGCTTGCACACAATAGTAAGGCTGATTTGAAAAATTAGACACACTTCAGAGAGAGAGAGGGGGGGATTAAGAGGACACGTCACCAGAAATATTAATAGTGTTTTATTTAATCGCATCAGTGGCAAATTGTACCTTTATGCTCCTCTGCCAAGCCCTGCCAAGTTTTGTGTTTGGATTATGAATATGGCTCTGGCACAAAATGTAGATTTATGTGTAATTTATGAAGGCGGCATGAAGCGAAGCTATTCAAAACATTCATTGGAGCTAAATATATGAGACATTTATGACCCCTGGCGAACTTTCTCTCTCTGCTGCTCTACTCTACTCTACTCTACAGACAAGGTGGAGAGCAGACCGAGCAGGACGAGGGAGAGAACTGCAATTAAGGTTAAGTATTAAGACAGAATCATTAAGTGAATTAAATTATTTGCTTAATGTTCTGAAGAGCGAGGCAATTGCCCAATTATGTTAATCAGGGATATGCAAAGAAGATGAGCGGAATAAATCGAAACGCTGCAAACAAAACATATCCAACGTAAACACACGAGAGAAGAAGTCATACTCAAAAAGCCTCTCGTGCTTTTTTTCTACTTTGTTTTCTTACTCAAACACACATGCGCGTGTGTGTGAGCATATGTGTGTATATGCTCACACACACAGTCAGGATGCGCAAATCATGCATGTGTATGTGGAAGCCAGACGCCAGCGTGACTTAAGCCGCACAGGACTTAGCGATGCAGCCCCACCCCTGTCACCCTGCTCAGCTCATTACATAAAGTGGTCTCTAAAAATGGTCACTAAAAAAAATAAATAAATAAAATACTGTAAGTACACACCTACATGACCTCACATGCACACACATGCATGCATGCATGCTCTGTCCCACTCACCCTCTATTCCTCTTTGCCTGCTTTCTCCAACTCATTTGCAAATTGTTAATCTCTGACCTAAATTTTTTATCACAGCATGTCAGCCAAACGGCGCTTTCTCTCTCTCCTTCTCTCTCTGTCTCTCTCTCTCTCTCACACACACACACATACACAGAGTCTGGGTCATTTCAGGTTTTACCTCCCCAGTCCGACCCGCATGCATCAACTGTCTGCAGCCCCTAAAGGAAATAAAGCGGGGGGTAAAATAAAAATAAATTAATTTAAAAAATGTGGAAAGCAAACGGAAGAGGAGGAGACACGAATAAACAGGAAAGGCCCTCTGCGAGCTCCCCCACAACGCCACTGGGCTTTCGTCTGTTATCTCCCGGAACATCTTCCTCCCCTTCAGTCAGACCCCTCACTAGTGCACTTTGGTCCACCAGTCCTTTCTTTCCGCCTGCTTATCCCTCCCCATATTTGCACTCTTCCTTCATCTCTACTATAATCTACTTCTCCTTCGCGCTCTGCTTTCTTTCTTTTCTCTTTCTTTCTCAAGCTCTCTTTTTGTTTCTCCGTCCTTTTTTCCCCCCTTTCTCACAATTCCATTAGTATCCCGCCCTCCTTTCATCCGTCTCTTTCCGTTTCTCATAACACTAAGTGGTCAAGGCACTCTAAATGTGCGAGAGTGTAGACGGGCCCAGGTGTTGGAAAAAAAAAAAGAAGACTCACAAAAGACAAGAGAGCACACGCGATATTATTTAAACAGGCTCTGGAAACCTGGTTGGCCTGAGCGCACCGTCTGTGGAAAGTCTGGTTCAGGGCGAGAGCGTTGACACAGACAGAAACACGGCCGCTGACAGTCTGATGGGACAGACAGACCGAGAGACAGCGTGCCAGCCAGCCTGTTTGCAAAGGACGCTGCCTCGCTATCCCAAATCTCGCTTTTTCTCTCTCTCTCTCGCTCTCCCGATTCCTGTTGTTATTCACCAGGACAGAAGCTCCATCCCTCTGTTTTCTGTCCAAACAAAGATTATGAATCAGCAGCACGGGGGAAGGGGAAAAAGAGAAGAAACGGAGACAGAACGAGCAGAGGAGTTAAAGCAGACTAAACGCCTGATAACCGACCGGGAAGAGGTGACGGGGAAAGGAAGCGGTAGGTAAAAATGAGGCAATTTGAAAGTGACAGACAAGATTTAACAAGAGCGGAAAATTAGAGAGGAGACGGCGGAAGAGGAGTGGATATCACAAGCATTTGAAGGGAAATGTAAAGAGCGAATGTGCGAATTAGAGGCCGTCATTTAACTCCATAATCAGCTCGGTACTGAAATAAAGCAAAAGGTCCTTCTCCTCCTCCTCCTCCTCCCCCGTTGTTCCTCTCTCTGTCTCACCCTTTCGTTCTTTTTCTCTCAGCAGTCTGACAGCTTTCCCAGACAGCCAAATGCTCTTGCTCTGGCCAACATGGAGGAGTCTGGACAAATGCAGGGAATGTTTACAAGATCTAACCATCAGAAGAGTCCACACTTGGTCTCCACTGTTGTCTTTTCGCAGCGTGGCTCAGGTGTGAGTGGAGGGCCCGTACTTTCTGAAGAGGGTAACAGTTTGCTGGAGAGGGCCAGAGGCTGTATAACATAAAGCTGATATATTGTTGGATCAAACTTACTCCGGCCCCCAGAGGAAGCTTCAGAGTGGCTTATTGTTGTGTTACATTTACAGCATCCCCAACAATGCCAAAGTGCCATTAAGGAAAGCTCAGAACTCCAAACAGACCCCGGGGCAGTGCACCAAAGGCAATCTCTGAGGAAATGTTTGTTTAAGCCTTGAAAGTCCTAAATTTATCTCGTGTAGATCGGGGAAGGAGTGGATCTCCATAATGTAAGTACTGAAACGACGTCAGGAGCCTCACAAAATGAGACCTGCACTCGCTTTACAGGTTTAGGTCTTTAAACGACTAAAAAACCATTTATAGAATAATTTTGGTACTCCAGTAGTAGTAATAGTAAGAATAACAGATTAGAACATGACCTTCCTTGACTTCCTCAATTGACTGTAACACCCTGTGGACTGATTTCTATGTAAAAGATGCGTTTGTGCGTACCAGAGAGTCTTTCCTTCCTTAATCTCCAATGTGTGCAATACTCGCTTCTTAGCTCAATGATACTAAATCATATTGATACGGAACTTAGATGGCTTTATTTTAAATGTTGACGGAGCAGCTGCAACATAGCATAACCATGATCGAACTCTATAAGAAAAAAAAAAAAAACATTTTAAAGGTTGTTTGCTTCTCCTCTTCAGGATAGACCTGACAAAGTGTAATTTAGAATTTTACTAATTGGCATCACTATGTAGTTATTTCAACAACTTCTTGGTTAGTTGACTGCAAATAAATCAAAGAAAAATCAGTTTATTTTGGGATTATGCCACTGTAGCAAGTGGAATCAGATTCTCAACGCAGGCACCACATTTTATTTATGATATTTATGTAGTTCACTTAGTGTTAGTGGTTTCATCTAGCTAATGTATCTCTTCTGATGTTGCTGTAGCCTCTTGGTAAAAGCTATTCAAACAGTAATAGTAATGGACAACTTCACTAAAAGAAAGCCATCTACATCATGCCATGTTTTGCACAATGCTGACTCACATGTAAGTCATGCGATCACAAGCAACAGGATGCTGACTGCAGGTGTCATTGTTAACAAGCATTTTCTGAAGGTTACTTGTAACAGCTTTAATGAATTTAATATTATGTAGACCAAATATGGCTCTGAAAAAGACGCATAATCATCTCTTTGAAGGTGTTCAAAGGTGATGGTTACTGCACAGTAGGCCGTATGTTTTGAGGTCTTAGTAGCTTGCAGAGGAGCTAATGTGCACACAGAATCTCAACAGAGCATCGTGTGGACCTGCACGTCAGCCACCCGACTGGTGAGGTCAGAGCACAGAGAAAGGGACAAAATTCAAGTTATATTAAAGTCTAAAATGAAAACATCTCAGCATGACTGAGACTCAAACCTTTATGGTTTATCATGCAGCAGAACTTGTTTGTAAGTGACGAGACTGACACACATTTTAATCAACTGAAGGTTAATCTTTACAGATGTTTAGCCTTTGTGTGCTCCCTGCCCTCGCTGTGCTCATGCCAGCACACTAACACACACTGTTACACACACACACACACATACACACATTAAGAGCACCAGCCAAGTGCCCATCAATCCCTTTTACCGGCCTAGCCCAGCCATCGATCAGTGTGTGTGTGTGTGTCTGTGTGTGTGCGTGCAAATGTCCGTGTGTGTATTTCTGTGTGTTCACATTTGTGTGTGTGGTCTTCCGGATTGATAAATGACCCCGATTAGTGGCAACTGACCGCTCTATGATTGCAATCTAAGTGCAGCAGAACAGCTGTTCTCAGAGCAGTGTTGTCTAGAGCAGTCTGTGATTAATATAACAGCACTTTAATGAATTACAAACCGACCACAGTCCTGGGATCTGCCAGCCAGTCATAATTACATCCTCTCACCTGTAAATTGTGAGAGCGTAAGTGAGAAAAAAAAAGGCATTTTGGCGTAATCTGCGTCTTGTGCAAACATTTAAAGAATGAAGAATCGGTTGTTTTTTTAGTTTAAAACAACAAAATGAAACAACGAGAAGATTCATTTTCAGATCTCTCCATTCAGTCCGTCTCACTCGTTTGGATAAGCTGTCAGTTTGGATTGTTTGAATGCAGATAAATGATGTTTTGTCTGTATGAATAAGAGTTTCTGCTAGAGCACGATAAACCTGCTTTTTTCCCCTTCTCACTTTCATGAAATCCCTCGGTATGTCTCACTTGTTGTCGCCCCCTTTCCGTCTCACTCCTCCCTCCACCCTTATGACCCTCAGTCCTATCAAATCCTCCTGGATGCTGACAATCACTCTCACACACACACACACACACACACACACACACACACACACACGCACGCACGCACACACACACGCTGACACATCTGCACACTTACACACACAGATCCATGCTCAGATCCACACCCATCCCCATCCTTATCTCCACTCTATCTCTATATCTCCACATCTATTGGGTATACCTGTAACCTAGCAACAGAGAAGAGCGAAGACCCTCCCCTACCTGCTCGCTGCTCTGACTGCTGGACCTGACAGCCAATCAAAATTCTGTCAGGGCAGCAACAAGAGCCAATCCCACATTTGCTATTAATGGGAGTTGCCCCCTGCTCTACACCCTTTTGACCCCGTATGCAGGCAAGAAACAAGCATGTGTATGCACCTGTGCAGTGTGCTTGTGTGCTACTCTATCTGATACGGATGCTAACACACACATACACACACACACATCTCTTGAGGCCACCAGGAGAGATCACGGGATTGGGCTGACTTGCCTGTTGATTTCACAACCACGAATGCTTCATTAGCAGAGTGAGGAAAAACGTAACACACGTGTGAGTGTGTGTCTGTGTGTAACTTCTGATGAAAAACTGCTAAACTAAGCTTTTGTGAGGAGAGACAGAAAGCTGCTCAAGACTTGTGGCACATGCAATGCTAGATGAAATATATTTCACATCAGAACAACCCATCTCCTTCAACACAGTTCAATCTGTGGAGCCGTATTTCTTCTGTGTTGGAGACCTACCAACGTCACGGTCAAATCAAATATGGCCTCCGCGATGTTTGACCACCGCTGACTACTTCTTGATTTACTTCTGTCTGTATGTGATGATGAGTAAAATGTGTGATCAACTTTTTTTGTGAAACAAATACTCAGATACATGACAGATCACTAAATCCAAAAAGCCTAAATTATATACTAACAAGAGCCACATAGACATTCAGAACTACAAGTCTCAAAATTCAGACATGATTCTTTTCAGTTCCTCCTCCTCCACATGGATGGATTACCTAACTGACTGGGCACAGAACCAGGATCCCAAGTGATAAGGGGTCCCCACAGTCAGAGACTCTATGCAAAGTGCCAGCTATTCAGATTTCTTTTAGCAAGGCAGAAATCCTACTTAAAAGCTGAAGGAACTGCCGACACAGCTACTTCGAGTTGCCACAAATGAGAGGCCATCATGATACCTTCAAAGACAGAGATTACAGTTGTGGGAGGAGTCACAAAGGTCCCGCATTTAGAGAGGCCATTAATTATGATGCAATAAATAAATAAAAATAAAAAAAAGACACTATGTGAAAATAAAACAACAAAGAAGCAATGGGTGCTTCAAGAGCCATTAAAGAGTTGTTTCCCAAGTTTTCTTTTTTTTTCCTGGTTCAGATGTTAATAACTTAACAGAAGCGAGCACCCTGAGTGCCCTAACCTTTCTCTGAGTTAAACCATATTAAGGCTGTTATATTATGCTACATTTGTGTTTAATCGTTGCTTTGCCTTGTTCTAAAGCTCTCTGTGTTATGCATTGAATTCATATTCAAATCAATTTTATTCTATTTTACATTATCCACAGATGTCATGCTGCATTCATTCCAGTGGCATGGAAGATGATCTTTGCAGCGTATCCCTCTTTCATCACCCTCTATCTTTCGCTTTAAATGTCTCCTTGCCTCCATCGTTTTTTTTATTTTCACATTCCGACCCTTTTCCAGTGGAATCTGTCAAAAACAGCATGAAAGTGGATACAGGGACGGCAGCGCACAAATCCCTTATTCACCTTTAAATTGTAAGACCTCCCTCTCCTGAGCTGTCGATGGATCTGGTTGTGCTGCTTGTTCTGCTGGTTTATTAAGTGTTTTCAGAGCTGCTTTGAACTTCCAAATCCCACCATCATAAGACTTGCTGAAAGAGAGGCTGAGATCTTTTGTCTTTTTACAAAAACGTATCCATGTTTCCAACAGAAAATGACAAATACGGCCTCCGGCTAGTATTCCAAGAATTCCAGGCATGACATGCAGCGTAGGTCTGTGTGAGCCACTGTGTGTGTGTGGATGTGTGTGTGTGTGTCTGTGAGTGCTGATGAGGTGAAGGGGCAGCATTTAAGCCAACCATCATTTCGGTAAGTGGGCGACCCAGACGTGAACATTAGAACATCTCTGGCAGTTCACTGTCAGTGATCCTTTACAGTACATCACCTGATGAGAGCAACACAGCAAATGTTTTTTGATTGTTGTGACTTACGAGACAAGCGTGGCTATAATTCTGCAGTGGCTGTACCTTTAATGATGCCGGAGGAATCATGACAAGAGGGGAGTGACGGTAATAACCCAACTAATAATAATCCTATAAGGGAAATGTGTATATTGTTTATACAATATTTAATTTATAGACCAGTCTTATAAATAAATAAATAGCTGCATGCTTTTCATTTGATGCACTCAGTTACGTGTCATTTATTTCCTCTGAAACACACTTCTACAAATAATCTTTCCAACCTGTATTGCTTCAACTTAGAGGAAACACATTTTCATCTCAGTGGGGATGAAAATGGCTACATTCAAAGCTGTAGCTCGGACTGTGTCCAGTCTCAACCTTACATTACACGACGGGCATATCAACAGGCTGGAGAAAATTACACCGAAGGAGGCAATAATAAATGTGATGAATGAATGATCGACAGCTTTTTTTAATAATCAGAGAGGCTGCAGCCAGCATACTCGAGGTTTAGAGAGCTATACATCTTTAACAATCTCTGCTGTGATAAAGCATTAAAATGAACCTTTGGTAGATTAAAAATGAGAGCTGGTATCTCATAAAATGACTATATTCATAAGGACCTAAAAGTGATCCAACAGACAGTTTCGATTGTGTTTACACCATATTTACTTTACTTGCAGTCACATAAAAGCAGAAAGAGGATCTGAACACCAGCATGTCAGTGCTTCTTTTGCAAAACTATGACAAATCTCTCTATGAAAGTGCAAGGACAAAAGAGCAGCAACTATATATACTTGAGTTGTTCCGAAAGGCCGGTGCGTGAAGCATATTGGAGCCTTTAGAGACAGACAATGGGAAGGTCAGTGAACCACCAGGCCACAAGGACCATAGAGCCTCTTTGTTCTCCACCCAACTCTCTCTCTGTTCCTCTCTTACTCTCGCTTTCATTCTTATTGTAGAGCTGCCGACTCAAGCTCACAGACACAATCTAAAATCTATACATAAACAAGGGAAAGAGAGTACAAGGTAAACCACCTTTTATGGGCTAAAGAGGCGCTTTTTTACCAAAGTGTGTGTACCGCATGATCCTGGCTGCCAACAGGCTACATTAGGTGTGTGTGAACTGGTCAGCTGTGGAAAAACTGCAAAGTGAGACCAACCAGACTGTAGGATTACGCAGCGGATGCCACATTTATCCCAAACAGCCTCAACATCACGCTACAATTCATTTAGATTTACTTGCACACATCTGGCACAAAACCATAGAGGAATTGACCGCTCGCCAAGCCCCACCACCCTTAGTTACTGTTGCTACGCCTGTCAAGCTTTCCATTCTGGCGTGGCACATGTGGTTTACAACTGAGGGGGATTTACAGCTCCAAATTCTTTGTATTTTTTTAAACACTGCCTCTGTTTTTTAAATGCTGCCTCGTCAAGCGGAGAATTAATAGTCGAGGTGGTTTGCTGGACAACTGCTGAACAACTGTAACTTAAGTTAAGAGCAGATCAACACTATTAAACAAATTCTTCATGTTTTTTTTCTTCTATATTTGGTTTAGTAACAATCGCACTACAGCACTACAGGCCAACTTGGAGGAAACCAAAGGCCTGACAGGCTTGCTGTGCCCAGTTACAGTTCCTGTGCTGTGATTGGACCATCATTTTTCAGGTGAGGAGTGTAATGAGTGGTCAGGTCTGCATTATAATGTCATAAGAAACAGTGTGAAAGAGTTTCCTTTAAGAAAACAGAACATGCATAAGAAATGTCAAAAACTTTCAAAATAAGAGTGACACCTTGACTGCAGAATAAAACCACTGTCCACTGTGCAGTGTCCAATACGAAAATGAGATGGTGCATGTTGATGGTACATGGTGCATGCAATGTTTTTCAATTACAAAAGAGGTTTATGAAAGACAGCAATATCTTGACGCCAAGCCGGTGAGGCAGGAACGCGCCAAAGACAACAGGCTTCTTTGGACATATAAAGCAATGAAGAACTACTCTAAGGATTTGAATTAAGTAGTAAAGTTCTACTTTGAACTTAGAATCAATAACATTTGACACAAATCAAATCTTTCGAGAGAGATATCGCGTTTCATGAAACTCCGTGAAGAAGATTTCAAGGCATTTGCCTTTGTCGCGTGAGCGCTACCACCAGAGGGCGACACTATGATGTTCCAGGCCCGTAGGAACTCAGTGGGCAGCGAGGTCTGCGAGGTCTGTCTGGTGGGCAGAACAGAGAGAGGAAGACAGAGACGGGGGGTAGAGGCAGAATGTGTGTGGGAGAGAAAAAACACTAAACAGAAGGTGAGGCGAGACAACTGAGTGGGGGGCCATGAGACTGAGATGTACTCAGAAGGAGTGTGTGTGAAAGCATGCGTGTGTGTGTGTTTGTGCATGAGGCTTATGTATGAGATCTTGCATAAGCGCAGGTGTCAGCAGGTGCATGCAAGCACTAATACAAAGTGGTGCATTGGCATCTGTGTGTGTGTGTATGTGTGTGTGTGTGTGTGTTTGTGTGCCTAAGGACAATACTGCTCCCTCATTACCCAACTGTTTCCTCCAGTCCAGCACTAATGAGGAGCCTCACCGTCACCGTGGTAATCAAGGTCAAGCCTAGGCCAACACACAGAAACGGACACAAACACACACACCTTACTTTGCGGAACCACAGTGTGCACTCGTATGTGTGCGTGTGTTTGGATGTGCACAGCTGGATTTTGTGACACACACCTACAACCGGCCGCCTAACTTGATTTGGATTTATGCGAATAACGAGGAGGACGCTGACAAAAGCGAGAGGCAAATGGGTGGAGTTCTGTAGGCTCCCACATGACCCAAACACTTTCATGGTGAAGGATGTGGGTGTGATGTTATGTCCCTCCAGTCTCCTCCTCCTCCTCATTGTAGCGAGATGAAGACAGACAGAACACCAGGGAGAGGATGCATGCATGAAGACAGGTAGAACAGGTTGAAAAAGGGGGGAAAAGACAAAGACGCACGGGGATGATGAGAGAAAAGTGAGGGGAGGGAGAGCGAGGTAGGGCGTGATATACGGGGGAATAAGACCAGGAGGAGGGAGGAGAGGAGAGGAGAGGAGAGGAGAGGAGAGGAG
>JAVQJZ010236353.1:0-10322 GCA_036025355.1 Leiopotherapon unicolor
TGTACATTTAAAAGACCAGTTTAACCTTCTTTTATCCAATTTTTTCCCCCCAGTGTGTTTTAAACATGCTCAACACTTACAATACACGGAACGAATGATAAAACTCATTCCTCATTTAATAGAAAAAAAAGAGCTGAATGTCGACGTCTGCTACAGGCCAAAGTCACACTGAGGCCCAGGGGAGCCGCGCTGTCGATAAAGGCCTAAAAATACGCAGCCGTCTGTGTTTCAGGGTCCTTCGTTGTGACTTTTAAAGTATTTTTGCCATCAGGAAAAAAGTTTCCTGGGAAGAGCAGCGAGTGATTGAAGCTGATGGAAGTTCAGATCTGGCTGCAGAGGTAACAGAAAAAAAACTAAACTTCTGATTGACTGTTTGACATCCAACGCTGTGAAATGCGGGACAAAATACATCGTAATGAGGCACAAATCGAGCTCAGACATCAGAAACGCAGCGTAATCAAGGCCAAATATGCTGACAATACTTTTACGCAGCTATGGAGTGCTGGTTTTATCGTACGGACGCGATGAAGCCGCTCATTGTCTCGTGAAGATTGAAAGGTTTGAAGAAAGTTTCCAGCATATTCTCTCTGAATGTCCTCATGACTGTTTATTGTCGTAATGCGTGTTTATATGAGAGTTTAACACGGTGAGGTTTGCACTGACAGCAGTAGTAATCAAAGGCTTTATTTACAGTAACGTAGGAAAACATTTAAGGAAATTATCTTTTTTATTTTTTATCCCTTACAGCAACTTAACACTGTTGAAAGACGCAGGCCAGAAACTGTATGAATACCTAGAATAAAAAATAACACTTAAAAAAATTCTGAACCTCACATATAAAAATCTTCAACACTGAAAGAAATGCATCCGAACAGTATAAAATGACACTTGAAGCGGATCTGTTTTAAATGCTTTAAACAAAAAGAAGGCAGGTCGACCCTTTTTTTCCCAACAAAATGGGGTCAAGTGTTTCAGGCCTTTGAAGTGCAGTCACTTGCACTGTTTTTCTCCTCCTTTGTGAACAAGTCCATCCGTCTATAGTCCTTTTCTTTTATGTGCTCTATTATTTCAAGTCATCCCAAGTCTGAGTGAAGTAAAGCAAAGTACAGTGATTTAGTCTCTCTTCATTTTTTTTTTTTTTTTGGATTGTTCCAGTGGTTGTTTGACCTCTGAGGGTCACCCGTCCATCACCGACCATCAGGGAGTTAAAAAAAAAAAAAAGTGCTGAAAATAGAAAGCTCAGAGAAGCACGATACTACCAAACAAACACGAGTAATCCAAGCTCGGCTCACGAGGAAAGTTTGGAGTAGCTCGGAGGCGAAAACTTGCGCTTCAGGTATTTGATTATGTAGAGAGGAAGACAGCTGACCAGCGTGATGGCGGACACCTTCCACAGGAAAGGCCAGGTGGTGATGAACGACAGGTCTGCGAGGAGGAAAAACAGCTCAGGTGACACGACTCAGCACTGTGTTGTGACCGAACAGGAGGATGGACATTTGATCAAGTGATGAAAGGGTTAAAAAAAAAAAAAAAAAGAGATCAGAAAATCAGATGCTGCTCTTGATGTGTTGAATCCAGTCACATGTTGGGACTAAAATGGAAACTTATCAGTGGAATAAATGACACCACATAAGGTGTTAAAAGATGTAGTGCATATAAAAGTAAAAAAAAAAGACAAATAAATGAAAGAGACTAAATGTTCAAACATCACAGAACATAACGGATGCTGAGGGATGAACGGAGGAACGAGGAGGTGAATTTTCAGGCTGCACACCTACCAAGGAAAGCTCCAAAGGACACCCTGCCTATGCCTGTTGCCAACGTACAGAAGCAAAAGAAACGCAGCAGAAACAAAGTGAGTGCAGGAGGAAAGGTAAGAAGTGAAGAGAGACACAGAGACAGAAAGAGAGAGAGCGAGGGAGACGAGGGGGGGAGCAATAAAAGCACAGATCTGAAGGCAGCTGTCAAACTTTGGGGGTTCAAGCAGCGTTACGTTAAAAATGAACATAAAGCAGAAGCAGTGGCCTGTTGAACTGCTCGACCCATTAAACACTGGACTTAAAACGAGAGAAAAGTCGGAGCACAAAAGCAAATCTGAAATGAAAAGTTGATTAATCTGTAAGCAGAGCGACGGAGAAAATTGATTGGCAGCTATTCAACGATACGCAAAAGAAAAACGGCAATATTTATTTCTCAAAAATGTGAAGACTTGCAGCTTTTTTTTAATATTAAACTGAACTCATTTGGGTTTTGGTAGGTTGAATACTTCATCTTGAGCATTTTTCATTATTTTGTGACACCAATAAGGAGATATCTGATAACAAAAAGTAAATAAACTTCATAAAGAGTCGAGCAACTTTTCTTGAAACTATTGAAAAACAAACCTCATAACTGCATTTTTGAAGAAAAACATAAGCTTTTCATTAGAGTTTTCAAACATGAACACATAAGAAGTAGAACCTGTGGGAGAAAATCGACGTATACGTACCGAAGTACTCGTTGAGGAAGGCGAGCGAGGCCAGGTAGCAGCCCAGGCTGAAGAACTCGGCCACCACCATGAGCCAGTGCCACGTTCGGATGGTCAGCGCCACCATCAGCAGCTCGGTGAGGATGAGCGCCGTGAAGGAGATGGCGACCACGTGCACGAACTCCGACTCGAACAGCACCAGAGCGCCGTACATGAGGATGCCACCTGGGGGCGCCACAGGGAACAAAGCGACCGCGTGACTTCCCCACCAGATTAGTTTATTGGTTGAAGAAGACGTGGAGAAAGTAGAGGCATTTCTCACATTTTTCTTCATGCGTTATTTCTTTTTTAACATTTTTCTCAGGTCTGCCTCCACAGGGCAAACAGTCGGCTGTGACGTTTGAAGATTAACGCGTGTGGAGATAAGGACTGATTATTTATGAGGGTAAAAGATTCACAGTGTCTCTCTGTTAACGTCTTCGACTGTCCAGACACTCAGTCATCTTTGGGCGCCTCTCGAGAGCCTTTCATTTTATCATAACACCACACAAATTGAGCCTAATAGCCTATAACTGATCACATAATTGCTTCTTCATACAGTCCTCACACAGCAGCATTCCAGCGAGTCAAACACTGTAATAAATTAAGCCACATCGGTGCCTAATATTTTCCTCCCCGGCTGTCGTCTTCTCATATCGTCTTCATGTTTCTTTCTTTTCTTTTTTTTTTCTCTCCACAGACCTGGTATTGGCCTTTAATTAAAAAACCTCGAGCTGTCAGGAAGTCACGCTCGAGCAGGAACATAGATCTTTCTCACACGCCGCATGGCTTAGCGATTACAGAAATATCGATTTACTGGATAGACAAAAGCCTGCATGTAAAAGCGGATGGCGGCTGGAAACCTAAGATACTGAGAAAGTGACTGTCTGAGAGTTTGAAGGGGCCCTGGTATTAGACACAGTAGAAATGATGAGATGGAGGTTGAATAGTCGCTTTGACAGTCTAATACACCAGCCTGGTCGCTTTTTAAGGCTACTGTCCTGTTGTTGTTTGGTCTGTTATGAACTTAAAGGTTGTTTTTAAGGCTTAATCTGCCACCTTACCTTGATAAACGCTGATCAAAACCCAAATGAGGAATGTCTTGAAAGATAACGAACGCCCCTGAAAGACAGAAACATCATGCATGAGTGCCACATACTGTACTTTCACATATGACCTTCTAAAAGTTATTTGGGGAAATGCAGATAACACACATTTTAAAAAAGGGCCACTGTACCTTGGTGAGGTCTTTATAAAGCTCTGGGTAGAGAAGAGCCATTTCTGGCTTCACGTCTTGGTCCAGAACCAAAGAGAAGACAGGAAACATGGTGTAGATGGTGGCATATCTGCACAGACCAAACAAGGAAATGAATCACAGTTATGTTCGATATACCGGGTAGACTGTGTGTCTCTGTGAGGAGGAAATGACGATAACAATCGCTCATTTTCTCGCCGCCAAATTAAGTAAGACGTTCAGATTAAAAGGTACGTACCCAACCATGAGGAAACCCTGGTACAAGGGCACGGAGGCGAAGTAAAATATGGAGGAGAAGACAGCCTGAGGAGAGAAAACAGAAGTCATAAAGTCTGCTAGTTACAAACTTTATTGTCCACAATGGGGAAAATTGTCTTTGGCTTCACCCCACCCCATAAAAAACAAGAGCACTGATTGAAAACAGACTGAAAGAACAAAACATCACCAAAAAGGCATAAATGCAAGCATTAAATAACAGAAATCAAGATGTTTTGTATATTTTGCCTTCATTCAGAAAAACAAGCTTTATCAGAGAAGATATTTCGCTTGTCATCGCCGTACCTGCATGGTGGAGATGATCATGCCTCTGTGCATAACGAACTGGCCCAACGCCGCAGAGCGCTTGTAGCTGTTCCTGCCGTGAACCATGAGCAGCCGACCGATGTGCTTAAACTGAGTGATGGAGAAGTCTGCGGCCAGAGACGCCTGCTTCCCTTCCTGTTTTCACACACAGGTACAAAGACGGAAAGAGCTGCTGACTGACCCTGAAGTTCTTCACACGTTAACAAGACGAGAGGCCTTCGGGGAGAGATATTACCACCGAAATAAGACCCGCCTTTAAGTACTAACTGTTTTACTACCTAAAGAAGTGAGCGCTTACTATGTTTATTGAAGATTATCTGAGTTTTTCTGACTCAATTAAGTTACAGGGCCTAATCCAGCGTAACACTCGAGCTCTGTTTATGTAGTAAGAGGTTTAAGGGGGTCTTTACCTTTCCTTCAATTCCAATACCGCAGTCTGCAGCCTGGATCATACTGACATCATTTCCTCCATCACCTGTCACAAAATTGAAAGAAAAACACACTTAAAACAAGCTGTACATTATTTTAAAACGTATGCTTGAGCTTATAAAAGTAGAAGACCTCAGAAGGCTTCTCTTTGTGACATTTTACTGCCCTCTTGTGGACAAAAGAAGTAATATAAACATATATTAGCACTGGTGTCTGAGTGTATGTTACAGTAATACACATCTGAGCCTGAATGCATTTTCAGCACCTTGTTTAACAAGAGTGCAGTTAAATATTCACAACTTCATCAGCAGAAACCAAGTCACCACTTAATTCATCTGTCCAGTGGATCGCTTCACACATTTTCTAACATTTTCATCTCTCTGGGACTGAGTCTACACAGATATTTCTTCCCCCCTGACTGAGTGGACTGCAGCCAACATTCGTCCTTCCTCGTGGTGTCGACACTCACCGATGGCGCAGGTTCTGTTGGCTGTGTGCTGCTGGAGGAGCGTGACGATCTGCGCCTTCTGAGTCGGGGAGCAGCGACAGCAGACCACCGCCGGACACTGACAGGCCAACTCCACAAACTCGTGCTCGTAATACCGCAAACACACCTGCAGCACGAATGAAAAAAAACACGAATGAGTGGACACCAAATATTCCAGATGTGTTTTCTTTTAGTTTCTTTACACTTTGGCGAAATCTTGTAGAGCGTAAAAGTGAAAACACTGATCCGTTTCAGTTCAGACAAACAAGTTTCAATTGTTCTGCCTCATAAAAAAAAAGACCAATATGTTTCGGTGATTTGTTTTCCTCTCCAAATCCTGAAGGCCTCGCTTGAACTCGAGCCTGTTAGCTTTGGCAGAGAACAGCTTTTTGTTCTCTCGCCGCCTCCTTGGCTTCATCCTCAGCATCATCTGCTGCACCGGGAAATGTCACTGTGCGCTGCGCGGTGCTGTAGTACCTCTAAGGAGTCTCCAGAGATGACCAGAGCGCAGTCATGTTTCCTTCTGAAGGCGTTGAGCTCCAGATGGGCCTCTCCTCTGTTCGAGACCTGCACAAGAGCCACACAGTACAATTAGCTGCAAGGACGTTGAGGCCTTTTTTTGGTCATCTCCCATTAAGTAGGAACATCATGATGACATGACAACACTGAGGAGAGATCAGGTAAAAAAAAAAAAAACAGCATACTGGTCTGAAGACGTGGATGTCCTGGTTTCTGGAGACCAAGTGGGAGCTTTTGGCGATGCACGTGGCCGTCTCAAGTTTGTCCCCTGTCAGCATCCAGATCTGAGAAGAAATGATGGCTGCTTGAATACAATTATAACTTCCCTTCATGCGTTTCTGGATCTAACGAGGTGTATCCAGAATTTAACAGCATTATCGTGGTCGTAAAGTTGATTTTCTGTGCTCACCTTGATGCCGGCGTTCCTGAGCAGCTCCAGCGTGGGCCTGACGTCGGCTTGGAGCTGGTCCTCCACGCCGGTCAGACACAGAAGCTCCATCTCCCTCTCGAGGCTCTCCACCACCGCCGCGACCTTCAGGGCTCGGTCGTGGATGCTCAGCTTCGCCTGGTTGTAGCGGTTCTGCTCACAGAAGGAGGTGGAGACAAAATGAGGAAGATGGTGTAAAAAAGGGGGCTGCTAACTCATCAGGCAGTTGAGAAGTAAACTTGCAAAAAGACAACAAAATAGAGAACAGATAACACTGCTGTCATAAAACACATTTCTACTCTGAAAAGATAAAAAAAAAAAAGGAAAGTTTGAACTCAATACTGAAAAAATCAGGCATCAAAGAAATGTACATGGGACTGACTCTAAATAAGCTACAGCGCTCATCTTCATTGTAAGGAAGGAACAAGTCTCCCAGAGCAACGCAGTGTCTCATTCAAGTGTTTTTAATCATTTCTGGAGCTCCAGGTCACTCAAACAAGCTTTGACACAATATCTGTTAGTCGGTTCATTGCTGGTTTGGGATCTTTTGACAATAAGAAAAGCAGAGAATATTATCAGACTAGTACATCAAAACATACAAAAACAATAAGCTATGATCATAACAGTACAACGGCTAAAATTGAATAGAAAACAGCCTCACGTTGCTCACTCATTTCTAGTCCTGTTTCAAGAAAACTTGAGATTCACTAAAATTAAAAGATAAAAAAACATGTACAGTACATACAGCAGTGTTCATACCTCAAAGTCCTGATACTGCTCCTCAGACAGAGACTTCTTGGCCACCACCAGCGTCCTCAGGCCTTCTCTCGCCATGTTCCCACACTGACAGTAATGAGAAAAAACAGTGTTACATGCATTTTTACTTAAATGTTCAAGAGCATTTTGCATTAAAAGTATATGTCTTAAGCTTATTTCTTCATTAGCTATCTAAAATAAATGTGTGTATGTGTAATTACATCTCTGCCCACCCCCTGAAGATAAATATAAATAAAAAAACAGGACAGATCATCTGTTCGATTAGCAGCCGCAGTATAAGTACACCATGTACAGTACTGTCAACAGCAGCATATTGTTAGCAACACCAAAGGAATCAATAGTGAATAACATCGCCTCTGGTGAGGACACAGTAAAACAAAGGGATGGATGGCGGTTTATTTTTGATATGAAACACCAATGGGGCAAATCTGTCCTCTTGATTGGTTATTGACAAGCAGGGTAACCGTGGTAGCAGCTGATTTGACAGCGGGATATTACAGCCAGCAGAACATCATTAGCACCATTGTTCAAGAATATGACATACTGTAATTACTTCAACTTTATGTAGGTCACTAATTAAATCAAACGCTGCCCCCAGTGCTAAATGACTCAATAATGCCAATATAATTATGAACATATGCGCACAAGACCTTCGACCACCAAACTGGTGTAGACGCGGCCCGCTGATCTCTAGATTAATGTCCTGATTACGACGGGGCACTGGACTAAAAAATGATCACTGCGAGACGACACATATGTTTATCTGTGATTTATTATTATCCATTTTATGTTGACGTCCAGAGCGGCTCATTTCAACTGAGCAGACAAAAGGTTTATGTTCTTGCTAAAATAAACGTGAAGTTGAGACATTGCTGCTGGATGCAACCAGATAATTCAGCTTATTAAAAAAAAGTGTTTGCACGATGGCTGCAAAGTCACCATTGCTGTCAAGTACATCTAAATAAAATCCAATATAACAATAGTACCATCCACTCAGCTAATTTAAAGTAGATGTACACAGTTCACTTCCATTTGTTTCACTAATTTAGGCTGTTAAAAAGATGTCACCTCAGAATTAACAGCGTGGGTAACCAACGTGTGAACATTTCCAAGTTGGCATTACCAGACTTGCTCCTTTACTTCAAATTTTGTCGCCACAGAGTGAGAAAAACCTCTGTATGTGTTACAGATTCACATCACGGATGAAGTCTTTACCTCTTCTTCCAACCAGTCGTTATACTGGACGATGCTCGCCATGGCAACGTCTGCACCCTTCATGTAGAAAGTGATGTCTCCTGTTGACTCCTCCTAAATTAAATGACAATTAGTACATTTCATCTGCAATTCATTTCAAAAGAATCATCATGCAGCATGTTAACTTCACAGAGCAGAAAATACATAAACACCCAAACAAATACAATACAGGAGTAAAAAGAAAAAGACTGAATCACATGTTTCAACCGGACACACCACACAGGAAGGAGCATCCACACATCAGATTGTTAAAGATATCTAAATAATAAGTTCCACACCCTGACGATGATGCCCATCCTTTTGCTCTCGGAGGTGAAGGGGAAGATCTGCAGGATGTAGAAGGAGAGGATCTGACCAGAAGGAGTCTTCAGCTGCAGGGAGGTCAAGTCCCGGTTCACCAGGGTCAGGCCGACGCTCTCCGTCCACCGAACCAGCTCCACCTGAGGGGAACATGAAAATAAACAGCTGACAGGACTGCAGAGGACCACAAACTTTAACATTTTGACCTCTACACAATGAAACTTGTGCTCCAAATTGGAAAAAATATAGCTATTTTTTGATGAGGAACAAAAAAACAGTGAAACTTCAGATTCAGCATAATGCGGCATTTACTTAATTACTTGAGCATTAAAAAGAAACACAGGATCACTCCTCCAAATATGAAACACATTAAAATGAGAATGACTTTATGGAGGAAAAGAAAATCCAAAATGAGTGCGGGCCACAAGCTGATCTAATCTCACGTGCAGTTGAAAGAGGAGGCATGAGAGAGTTACAGCATCTCCAGAGCTGCTGAGCTTCTCATTCAGCTCTAGATAAGTGTTTTTCTGTTTCTCTTTCCTCTTTTCCTCCTCAGCAGGAACTGCGGCCCCCCGAGTGAGCGTTCAGCTGCACACGACTCAATCCTCAATGGGTTCATTTTCAATTTGCTCACTCAAAGGTTGTTATTATACTCTGACCTACAAATTGGAACTTCCTGTTAATACCCCATCATTTCTCCTGCTCCCCCTTTGAGCTCCGTAAAAAGGGCTGCCTATATTTACTTAACACACATCTGTGTGTCATTATCCTGGTGTGTGTGTGTGTGTAGCTGCATGTACACACACACACACACAAACGGACACATACACCACGTGCTGAGGATCCTAAACCAGCTCTTCAATCTACTTTATCAGCTCTACAGAAACTATTTAAAGCTTTGTCAACTCTGATAAAAGCTGCGTGTGAATCATGTGTTACGACAGTCGTAGAAAAGGCCCCTTTATGACAATGGCAGACTGGCTTAAACAACCCGATCAATCATTTCAGCTGCGTTCACAACGTCCACGTGATCGTGTAAATCACTACGGCAGCACAGCGTTTAAAATTAACAGTCACGATTAACAGTCACGATGAAAATGCACCATTAACAGTGAAATTCTCCTCCTGTAAAGTCACTCGCGATATAAAAGAACTTAATTTATTTTTGGGACAATTCAACACAGCTTTACTTTGCATTTCATACTCCATAATTAATAATACATCTAAGGTTGGCCTGATTTTTTTTAAATCAATGCACATTTCTGCAGTTTCTTGCTGTGAGAGTTCAGATTCATGTGCTCCGTTCTCAACAGGCAGACAATTAAAATCATTTGAGTGAGGAATAAAAATGTCTAAACGTTTTAGCATAAAAAGTAACTAACATGACCAAACTGAAATAGTCGAACGTCAACAAGAGAGCTTCAGTGTGGAGGGCTGGAGAAAGAAGATCTGTTAATAATATGCAGCACTCTTATGAGTACAAATCTGATGAACTTACTCTGAGGAGGACAAAATTCAGGCTTCTATTAGATTAACAGGAGAAGGAAGCCAAGAACAATTTTAAGAGGAGGAGAGTGAGACAACACGAGCATACAGAGCCTGACAGGTTCATCGTGGTAAAACATTTCAACACTGGTCAATATAACCTTTATAAAGGTCTTCACTGTGGAATATTTTATACATTTAAGTACTTATTTACTCTATAAATATGTGTGAATTACTTTGATTCATTGATTGATTTAGCTTACTGATCAAAAAGATCTGTACAGGAGGTCAACATTCCTCC
>JAVQJZ010236390.1:0-12133 GCA_036025355.1 Leiopotherapon unicolor
AGATTTTCTCTAAAGATTGTGCAGATTGTTTGTGTGCACTGTCAAGAAGAATGCAGCTTAATCTTTCTTCTTCTTCTGACAATACCGCTCTGCTCAAACACTCTCTCTGGAGGTGACACTGAAGTGGAATTCCATCTTGCAGAACACATTTGCTCTGAGTTATTGAAGGTTTAAAAAACTCAGTGTTAAGGTCAATCTTTCAAACAGATATCAAAAAATAGTTTTGAAATTTCAAGTCCTAGATAGATACGCTAACAAAACTCGCCTCACACATGAGCAGACACACTGACAGGCATCACACAAATTTATCTCGTCTTTGGGGAAAAAGCCCTATTGGGTCACTTGGCAATCATCCCTTCACCTACAGTTGCGCTCAGGGCAGAAATCATGGCAACTTGTCAGGGGAAAGTGTCAAGAAATGTTTTCTTGGAGGGAGTGCCGGGTCCCTGTAGGAGAACAAGGTGAGCTCTGCAGTCCAACTCTGACACGTTAAACTTAACGTATACACGACGGGCCTCCGAACAACTTTCTAAATCTGTCAGATCTGTCAGCTCTGAGGCAGATTCATTAAACAAAATAACACAAATGTCCCCAGAGACCAAATTAGACTGCCTGTGAATGACCTCTCCCTGTTGTTCTTACATGATTCAGACGCACACCCAGCGGTGAGGTTTTTTTTTTTCCTCCTGCTTTTTTTTTCCTTCTTGCTAGGTTGTCTCTTTAAAAACGGATTGTGGTTCAAAACAAGAAAATGACATGACACGAAAAACAAAGTGAAACCAAACAGAGTACAAACAAAATGCTTGATGTGCCTGTGAACATCGGAGTGACACTCTGTCAGTGGTGACTGAACCGCTCGCTGCTGACTGAACAGCCAAAGTGGGAAAAAGATATAAACCCGCTGACATGAAAGTCTGGGAGCAGTGAGGCAGAGTTGGGGATGAATAGTCAGTATGTGCTCTGTGTGTGAGAGAGAGACGTTGTGCATGTGAGGAAGTGTGTCCTCCCTGGAGCCGGGAGTGTGTTGAAGCATTATCCTTGCGTTTGAGGTTGGCCTTAGCTTTAGGGTTGAAAAGCAGAGGTGGACGGGTGGATGCATCATTGAGCAGTGAAGGCTGCTTTAAACTGAACTGTACTCACAGTCTGGATCTTAGGTTCACTGCTTCATTGATACTAGATGTCATTCTTTTGTGCTCAAGCTTAAATTGCACACAGCTACTTATCTGTAGAAGACAGAGATACAGGCTTATTTTCAACACTAACAACTTTTACAATTTCCCCATGGAAAATGGCCGATATTAACCAGATAACTGCTGCCTGATTTTATGTCTTCACGTAATGAAGGCAGTTTAAATGTGACCAGCGAATTAGTGGTGCTCTGCTGAGAGCGGCAGACAATTAAACGCAGAACAAAGTTGTTTCAGAGCAAACAATGGAAGCTGGGGAAAACATTACCTTGGGCTTTTTATGAATGCCATAAAACCGGGTATTAATCCCAGGTTTCACAACAACAAAGCCGTTATTTCTTGAAAAGAAATGGAAATGAGGACACGAGGAGCACCTGATTTAACTGGAAACTGTTTTCAAATGAGCAGCAATTTGGGGCCATTTGTTAATTGCTGATGGAACAGAAACCGTCTCTGCACTAACACCACCAGTGTTTTTTCTTAACATCATCTACTTTTATGTTTCGCAGGAGATCCTTCAATGTGGCCGTGCGTTTGAAGTCGAGAAACTGCTCGCTGATGAAAGGTATCAAACACTAAAGGTCAGTGGATGAAAAAAAAAAAAAAACTCGTTCATTTGCTTTTTTTTGGTGCTTTTGAAACGGCTGTGAAAATGATTTGCATTCACTATCTCTTAAGGACACAGAGCTCTTCAGAACTTTGAATGCTAACCCCTCGTGAAAAGAGGCTGTCATTTCAGTGCATGTCTTCTTGATTACGTCCTTACCTCGTTTCCTGCCAGCTGTTCACAAGTGTGTTTGGGGTTGGACCTAAGACGGCGGAGAAGTGGTACCGCAGAGGGCTGCGCTCATTCAGCGACATTCTGACAGACCCCGGCATTCAGCTCAACCGGATGCAACAAAGTGGTACATCAACATCTCACCATCTTCACTCTGCCACTCCACAAATTATAGACTGAAAATTTCAACTCCAGTTTGCTTCCAAGAAAGACCTAATTGCTGAATTTCTCCAGGGGGTCTTGCATGCCATTTGAGATGTTTTTTTTTGTCCTTTTCGGTCCCTTGGGAGGCTCCTAATGTTGTGTTTTCTCTAAAATGAGATGAGATGTGACCAGCAGGGAGTTTACAGTGAAAACACAATGGAAAAGGCAGCAGGGGTATTTTTAATAAAAATCAATGAATAGTGACTGTGGAACGCTCGCTGTTCAGCTCCCATGAGGTCTCATCAATCAGCTGGGCAGAGAGGGCCATCAAGGCAAAGACAATGAGAGGGTGCTCCATTACAGTGGGAGAGTCTGATTTATTACACATGTGGTATTTGTAGGAGAGCTTTTGGCTGGTATTTCTGTGGGGAATCGCCCTTCATTGCTTTTGTAATATTGTTATTCATTTTAATTACAGATTGGTTTTGGATGTTTTCTTTCTTTTTTTTTGTTTTGCACAGTTCCAGAGCAGTCGTGAATTAATTTGGCACTAAAACAGGTTTTAACAACTGAGATTCAGCCACTCAAACTGCTGTGTGAGCCTGTGATGCTTAATGTAAAGAAAACTAAACCGTGGGTGAGAGAAAAGTCATGGTCCAAAATTTGCTTTTGATCTTTTTTGATCTCGAGGTGAAGTAAATGCAATAATTGTGGGTGATGTAAGAATAAAGGCCTTTGGCAGCCTGTATCATGTTGTGAACATGAAAGAGCTAAGAGATGTGTGCCGCAGCTTTATTTAGTTTGTGTGAGGATGGTGTAAGCAGAAAGGTCATCGTGTTGAGTCACCTGAGATTTTATGATATCAGCATATTATGAGCAAAGACAACGTCACGGCCGAGCTCTGGAGATGCAGGTCGGACCTGGTATTATTGTGTTATGCACAGGCTGACATTAAAGAGAAAAAAACAATGCGTTTGTTCAAAGACCAGAGGACTGAGAGAGGTGGAGTATGAGAAGTTATAGTTTAGAGCATATTTGCAGTGATTATTCTCTGAAGTGATGCATTGCTCAAATCTGAAAGAAATAGCTGAGGGAGGGGGAATACAGCATTATAGGAGCATCCAAACATGCAGATAACATCAGCCTCAATTGTTGTCTGTGAAAGAAACCCCACAGAGCATTTAATGTACGTGGTTAAATGCCTCAAAAGGAAATACTGATACGCAGCGTTTCATTTGTCTGCATCATTTCTCTGCTTCTTCTGCCGCTCAGGATGTTGCCGGGCGCATACGCTGAGGCACTGCATGAGGTGGTAATTCAAAACATTATATTACACTGCTCGCAGGTTCCCATTCAATTTAAAACCCCATTCGATAATGTATTATTCTGACAGACATCTTCATCAAACTGGTCATAATCCATCATTCAGAACACTGCAGCCTCTGCACCGTGCAGAGAAATAATGCCACTTTCTGACACGGAGAATGTGTTTGAACCCTGATCTCTCCTCTGTGTTCCTCTAAATCTTGAAAGAGCAGAAACACAAATTACCCCCGTTTATTGTATTGCATTACAGACAGAAATATTGTTAAGATTTTGTTATTAATCGGTGGTGAGGCTCCGTCTGCCCGAAGGGAAGGAAAAGAGAATTAATGTTTTTTATGTAGCGCAGAAAAATGAGAAGACACAAAGAGAGATGCATGAAATCAACAAGATATACCCGTCAAACCATCAATTGTAATTTAACTCAGGATCTACAGTGGCTGTATTTCTCTGGTGTCTCCATCAGGCGAGCACCGTCAGTCGCTTTCTATCAGCCGGCAGAACGTCTCACATTTTACCTTACTGTTAATTTTCCCTGACTCCTCACTTCCTCTGAGCAAATGGCAATGATTGATGGCTAGCTCCCAGGCTAATAACCACGTGGTTTTTTTCCCCTGCAGGTTTTCTGCATTATGGAGACATCTCCAGGGCTGTCAGTAAAGCAGAGGCCCTCGCCCTGAGGAACATTATTGACGAAGCTGTCCATGTGATCACGCCACACGCCATACTAGCGCTGACAGGTGGCTTTCGCAGGTACAAGACTTGTCTCCTCCTTTCAGTGTTGATACGGTTGTTGAGATAGAACGGCAGCTCTTATCTTGCCCCCACCCCTCCACAAGATTGTTAAATTCATTTTGGTGTCTGTTTGAATCATCGTCCTTATTACTGTTACTGTCGTGCATAACAAGTCAAATGAAAAAGTGAATCTTGAGTACACAGGTCATTCCCAACGTAAAATATTCCATTTGCATTAAGATGTTGAAATGCATTACTTTGTCAGTCTCAGAGTGAAGTGCGATGCTCTTGTGAAGCCACCTACCGAGTGCAACTATTTGCTCACAGCTGGCGCCTCCCTCCGTCACCACCTCTTTGTGCTGCTCTTTTTTTTATGTGCGGTGCTTTGTGCCTGAGTAAGCGTGGAGCACTCTGCTCTGTGGTGTTGTAAAAATCCAGCAATAACCAGTGGCGTGTACGGTAAATAATTCAAAAGCAGTCTGGCAATACGGACAGCCGCTTGCCTCTCAACAGGGGTGACAGAGCTGCCACAGCTTAGCTCATGGTCTTTAATAGTGCCTGGGCTACAAACATTACATGTTGCCAGGAAGGATTCTCTTTTATTCTTTGCAAACCTGGTGAAAATGGCATTTTTCTCAGTTTGCTATATTATTACAATAACATATTCCAGTTTGTCAAAGTTTGGTACAAAATTATTGAGGCTAACTTTTAAAAGGAGACAAAGAAACTTTTGCAACACAGCCAACGCTGTGCTGTTTAGCAGCAGTTTAGATAAAGCTAAGATGTTAAACCACTGTGACCGAGGCTCAAGCGGAGATGATTCATAAGCAGTGCTTCATCCTATTATACCTACTCATTGTGTAGGAGGCAGTATTGTATTAACAGTATACAATGTATGCAGAACAGATACATCCCCTTAACCAGATGATGATGATACTCACTTATAGCTCAGAATGAAAAAATATATATCTCTCTATGCAATATATCTATGTATTTTTTACTAATCTACAAATAATACTTGGCCATTTCCAAGTGAAATGTATTATGTATGTAATGTTCAAACATTGATTAAAAATAGATTAATGTAAACACTTACATTACACCCATTACTGAAGCATCAGCTAATAGCAGCCTGGGCACACCTCCCAAAAGTTTATGACAGGTTATGGAGAGCTACACATCAGCTGAGCAATATAAAAAGATTTCCAAAGCTTTGAAGATACTGCAGAGCACTAAGACCGGCTTTGAGAAGCAACCACCCACAGCCTGACCAAATCAAGCCTCCATCTAAACCAGGTGAACGGGACAGAGGACATTTTGTCAGAGAGGCCATGTGGATTCTAAAGGCGACCTTGAAAAAACCTGCAGGGTTTCATGGCCAACACACAGCAACACGTGCATCACACATCAATAACAAAGATGTCAAACATATCTGGGCTGTTCCTGAAAAAGAAAAAACTCTGTCTTTGAATCATCTGCTGGACCAGTCTGTAAACTGGCCAAACTCAGTTCACTCAATTCAACCATCAATCAAACGGTAAAGTAGTGAACAAGCTGACCCCGATTAATCGAGGTTATGGAGTGTTACTATAATGTAATTATTGAATTTCAAACTGTAATCCCTCACACTACGTATTTTACTCTCTAATGAGAAAAAGAAATCACATTACTGTAATATGGTAGTGAGTGTTCAGAACTGAGCAAAGGTGCATTTTACAGCGTATGAATTCAACGTTTTATTCGTTGACTGCAAAGTTGCACAGTCTCTTGTAAACGTCTGGACCGCCATGGTGTGTATTTAATTTGACTCGGTGGTTACAGGTCCACAAATTCCCTAAGTGAAGATAGTATGAAACATCAGAAGAAAAAAAATCCAATATCTCTAATCTTCAAAAGGATAAATGACAGCTGGAATGATATCTGATTATGTAAATAACGGCTCCTCAAGGGGAAAATGCGGTAAAGGAGATGAGGAAAGTGATTAGAGCATCATGGATAGTTAACATCAAGAATGAAGGGGAGGAACAGCACAAGATTTATGGGCCAGGAGTCTGCTGCTAAGCGTAACGGGGCCTGCGAGAGAGCTTTTATGGCTTCAAACTCAGGGAGATGAGGCGCACATTTACTTCATCTCATATTTGGCGCAGGCTCGGGGAGTATTGCGTGAGACCTAATTGGAATCACGCGGAGCTGTAATTGAAGAACGATGACTTGTGCATTATCAGTCAGTAAGTGAGTAATTCACCTTTATCGTGTTGAAAAGCAGATTCTCCAGACATGGTTTAAACACAGCGGGAGGCATTTTAAGGCCTATTACACCAAAATAGTTCATAGGGTCTCTAAGATGCCAGCAGCACCACTAATAACCCACTAATTCTCTTCAGTGTGACATATTTGAAAATGTTCCCCTCTAAAGTCCTGTCAGAGCTCGATTTAATTACCTATAATTTCCAGCATGATGTAGAGTCTCTTATTAGCTTCATCTTTCCAGCCGCTGGCCCTTGTCAAAAAAAAAAAAAATGGAAACACACACACCATATACCTCTTTAAATAGATATACTTGGCTCTGGCAAATCTTTCATCTCTGGATAACATACACAAAGAAACAACCCGGCTCCCGAAAGTTTCACGAAATACGCGCCATGCTCCAGTAAACTCAAGCTGTCACCCACTTCAGAGGGAAACAGCATGGCGAGGATTTGTTGACGCCACTGACATTAGCCTTATTGAAAGGACAGCTGTGGAAGGCGGGTGACAAGTCTTAAAGCGTTTTTTGTTGAGGGGTGGGGTATGGGATTAAAAATAGATTAGGCTTGAAAATACAGCTCGTACCACCACTGCGTGTGAAAGCCTCACGCGGTGTCAGCGGAGCACTGTATTTATTTCGGTGTGAAGCCGGCAAGTCCCCGCGGTGGATCTTATTTAACATCAGATTGTCTGGAATGCGACTCAAAGTGACACTGATGAGGAGGGCCGGCGCTGCCCTGCTCGCGAATCCTCAAACGGGGGCCCGCTGCATTGTTTCCCTCGAACAACAACCGCGATAAGTAATCCTTATCTGTTTTAGTTCAGGGTGTCATGATTTCTCTATTATCAGCTCGCGGGGGGAAGGAGCAAAATGAGCTGTCTGATCATGAGGTATGGCCACGCACTCGCTGCTTTTTTCTTGTTTTTATGCTCTACCTTCCTGATTATTACCTTGTTTTTCTGCGTTAGCAAGAGACTCAGACGGCGAGCGAGATACGAGGCGAAATGAAGCATCAGCATGCACAAGGCTGTTTCTCTCCCCTGGCTGGCTACTTTTGACCGAACTCTCCCCTTTTTCCTGTAGACGAATGCATTCTGTGAAATTTCCAGCAGCAGCGACACTTCACACGTCTGTATTATTCATACATGTCGCTCTGTCGTCCGCACAAATTTGTAAATAACCATGTTTATTTTATAGGATTTGTGCAGGAAGGATGAATAATTTAAGATTTTCTCTCACGCAATAAAAAGAAAAAAAAAAAGAAGACTGGCTATATTCAACCACTTCGCTCTGTGTTGCACTAAATTGAAAGACACACTGGCAGTGTTACTGAGCTCAGTGTGTTAACAGTCCATCAAAGCTAATACTTTCAGCCGAATCTTCCCAGCCCTATCTCCCGCTGAGCGGGAGTGGATTCCTAATGCGGAATAAAAAAAAAAAAAAAAGGTGTGTTTTGAACTCTGCGCCATTAGAGGCAGAAGAAAAGAGAGACGAAGAAAAACACCTCTGCTGGAGGGGGGAAGAAGTGCCTGACGTGCTGCTGTCTGCTTTTCTGCTGACTGGGGTTGAAGTAGAGGAGGGACTGCACAGGCCCGACAAGTACTAAACGCTCCGCTGCAATCAGGAGGGAGCAGAAAAGTGTAATGCCACGCCGTCTTCTCAAACAACCACCAATTCCCATGTCAGCCTCTCTCTCTCACACACACACACACACACACACACACACGACCACGCTTCGCTGAAATCAAGCTGGTTTTAAGCTCTGATTGGAGGTAAACTGAATTTATGATGATGGTCTCTCGCCGTCTCTCTCACCCGTGTTGTTTTTTTGCTATTCACAGCACACGTTTATGCAGTGCACTTGAGCGAGTTTTGCCGGCGCAGCAGAGGCTAGCGGTGAGATTCACTCAACAACTTGAGCGTACTGTACAAGCTGGAAGTGTTGTGGACTCTCAGCGTTGCCAATTAAGAGTGTTGGACGGTTCGGAGGAAAGTTGCTCATTCAGCAGATGGAAATCTGTGATGCAGTCTGGAGTAGATGTGTCCTACCAGTCGACTCATTAAAGAAGTGTCAGCTTTTTTCATAAAGGTCTACATAAACACTGCTGAGTGTAAACACAAACTTAAAAAAAAAAAAAAAAAAAAAAAAAAAAGAGCGCTTCCATTTCTTCTGTTATTTTAGAAAAGGAATGAATTTCACCCACGGTGCAAATTAAATGACTGTGACTTAGGCGGCATCTGCCGAGCGAACCTGTAAGCCAGGCACTCGTTCTGTTAATGCCACAGGGGTACATGCTCTCTGCCACTAACGCTTACCATTAACATTTTCATGCCTTGTGGAGCTCTAATGGCTGTTTTCTAATACTTCCTTGCTCCCTGAATTAGCCACAGTGACCTTTGAAGCTTTCCCACAAGCCATCTCTCCCTTCCTTTAATGTCTCTCTCTCTCTCGCCGCCGTCACTCATTTGTTAGAGGCAGCAAGGAGAGATCAAACGTCGAGCCTCGTGGCGGCTGAGGCTTCTTTGGTGCCATATCGCCCACAACATTCTGCGTCATTTACTTTGCGGTTAGCTGTGACACTGACGCTCTCTGTTTGGGCTTTCTTTTTCCTCTATTGTTTTGCAAAAGGTTCGCAGGAGCATGTGTGTGAGAGGGTGCTGGGTAATGATCACTTTGAAATTACGCCTGGCCCTTTGGCAGGTAGTGCCAACACTGAGGCGGCAGCCAACTTGAGCAGATCACAGGCTGGCGGGGAAAGGGAGCTTCTGTCGCTGAGGGACAACTTCAGCACCCGCGGATGGTGTGTGTGTGTGTGTGTGTGTGTGTGTGTGTGTGTGTGTGTGTATGTCTGCATTGTTCTCACTTTTATGACTGTTAGAAAACCCGCCTCATGAGGTTGTTTTAACAGGGTGCTATAATCACAAGAACCCACCACGTTTTTTCATCGTTCCATCTGACTGCTGTTTGAGTCATCCTGGAGCCGGTCTCAGCCTGCTGTCAGTGACAGACAGGGAAACACCTTAGACAGGTGGTCAGTCCACACAGGACTCACACACAGACAAACTGATTCGCTCTCATATTTACACTTTGGAGCAGGTTCCAACTCAGCTGAGTTTGTCACAGTTTTCTGCCAGCGAGCAGTGCAAACTGCAAATGAAGCTAGTGAATCCTTGTAACTACATGTTTCTTTGATTAGACAGAGTTTCTTGGGAAAGTTCAACAAAAAAACACATAGGAGTTCACAGTGCAGACATGTGGGTGTGGCTGACTGTATTTGGAACTGTGCTGACTGAAGGTGCATAATACAGCTCTGAACCAATCTGGAGAACTGGCTGGAGCAGGATGAAGGTTTTGCTTGTAGGAGGAATACATTATCAGATGGGGAAATTAGTGCAGGTTTCACTGATGGCCAATAAAATCAGTTTGTCTCACAACCTTCAAAGTGCACACACACACACACATATATGTATATAACAACAAAAAACAACAACAAAAAAAACAGGTGATGTTTCATGTGCACATCATGTTTATTGATTTCACATTTCAGGCAGCATTTAACTTTGTCACCATGCGTGTAGAAGTTGCACGTCATGGTATTTTTGCAACTAAACATTCATTATTAAAGTAGAGTGTCCCACCTTTTAGGTTGCGTGTTATTTATTAAAGCAACTGAAAAGGTTTCTCAGAAAGTTCAACAAAAACACACACAGGAGTGAATCAGTTTGTCTGTGTGTGAGTCCTTCTCATGAAAGAGAAGGTGTTAGGGGCTTTATGACACAGTGACTGCTCACAGGGCCAGTCAGTACGCTGCTGTTGCTTTTCATATACTTATCATGAGTAGTGCACATGTTTTATGTCCATATACACTTTCCTCTTGTAAAAAAGCAAAAAACAAATACTAACTGGTATAATCTTTGTACTTTATCAGTTACTTTATATTTGCACTCCTCCCTATTTCATATTGCAGCTGTTGCACAACAGCTTCCCCTGGGATGAATAAAGTAATATCTTATCTGATTTTGATAACCGAATGGCGTGAATTTACATTTTACTCTGCCTCATTGTGTACTCTGGCAGCCTTGTCCTAAGAGAAGGTTTTAGTGAAGAATCTGTTCAACATGAATTCAAAAGAGAATATAACTTACAAATTGCCAGAAAACAACTGTAAAACCACAAACTTCATTCAACCAAGTCATATTTCTGATGCACTGTGTGTGGAAGGGCTACTGAGATAAACACTGAGACATCAAGCATCTCGAGCTGCATCTTCAGAGATAAAGACATCACTGTCCTGGATACCAGGAGTGATTTGAAAACTGTTGTAACTGATTCAGTGGGCAGACAGAGCCTTTGATATGCCTTTTGTGTACATATCTTATGCACACACAGGGGTTCTCTGCTGAGCTTTGCTGCCTGATAATCACTTGATAATCACTTATAGGGCTGAAACACTCCTTGCCTGCAATTGTGCTGACGGAGGAAATGTGTTGTGTAAGCGCGGTCAGACTCCATATGGGTCTGCTTTATGACACCGATCCAAGTAGAAAATGATGATTCTCATAAAAGTTAAAGCTCTGACAGCTGAGGCAACAAAAAGGGAGCTTTTACACTTAACAACTTAGGACAAATTACTTGTTTGAATAATGAAAAAAGTCAGTGCCATTAGTATGGCCTGTGCTTTTAATAGCTCCGTCAGCCACCTTCCCTCTTCATCAGTTAAGAGCTGTGACTAAAAGATAATTCTTTTCATTATTTCCCAGACACAGTGAGTGGGTAACAGTGCTATGACTTTATCTCCAGGGAGAAGGAGTTTGGTCATGACGTAGACTTCATCGTGACCACGCCTGAGCAGGGGAGGGAGAAGAGTCTGCTACCCCACGTTATTGATAGACTGAAAAAACAAGTAAGTATGATTTGTTGGTGCTTTGTTCTGTTTTTTTTGCACCTGAAGGAAGTAATGAAGCTATTTAGTCAAAATGTATGCATATAATTTAGTGTTATAATTACATTTTACATAATTAGTTGGCAGTATTGGTTTGAATCCAAATTGCAAATTTAAATGTATTTTTAAAAAAACAACTAGGCTACTTAAATTGTAAGGCAGATACAAAGCCACAATTTGGTGTGAAATCCTCTTGAAAACCTGTGTTTTTTAACTGATCTAGTGTTACTTTACGGTTTTGAATGTTGCTTTGCATTTAATGTTCAATCTGGCTCAGAGTTTCAACAAAATGAAACTCTGGAGTCCATCTGGCCATCTGTGTTTCCATATGCATAAACAGTCACCTGATTTAGTTCTTAAACTTCTTATAAAAAGGCAAGAGGATGCAGTGGACTGAGAGTGAACAATGCTGGGCCACGTTACCAGACAGCTTCGATACCTGAACTGACACCTCTTGGTGTGATCTCAGTTCAAATCTAACATCTCAAACTGCAGGACTATGGTTGTGTTTTCATGTGTGGTAACTTTGAACTTAAACCTTGTTTTAGTGGAAATTTAAAATGGGTTACACCACAAACCGTGTTCTTAAGTAGAGATCAGATGGTGCCGTTTTATAGATTTACATCCACATATGACCAGATATGTAACTGTTACATAGACAACTGAATTAGCTGTCAAACATACCATTAGCGTGCTGATCAACAATACAATAGGTATTACAGGCTATGGTAAAATTATTGAGTAATGATGAAAATAGAAAGTCCATTTGAGTGAA
>JAVQJZ010236404.1:0-12103 GCA_036025355.1 Leiopotherapon unicolor
TGTGACACCCTCTGTCCTTAGACCCTCGAACCGGGTCAGGAAAAACTTAAAAAAAACCCTTCAAGGGAAAAGAAGAAACCTGAGGAAGAGCCACAGATGAGGGATCCCTCTCCCTGGGACGGACAGACGTGCAATAGATGCCACATGTACAGAGAACATCATCAAACAGAACCCAGTTAAGTGAATCGAGACTTCTCATCCACAGCCGAGGAGTAGAGCAGGAATCTGGTCTGACTGCACCAAGCGTGCACAGACCAGTGCAGGAATCCTCCACAGGCCCTCTGCCAGTCAGGAATGTGATTCAGTGGTGTGACGTCACCAAGTGGGGAAGTAACTAACTGACTTTAGTTACCTCCCGTTACTGTATTTTACTGACACATGTTTTAACTTTTGTGTCTTTCTTTGTTACAGTATAAAACCTTGTACATCACAGTGTAAACAATAAGGTGAGACCTACAGCGGGGTAAGAGAGCACTTTTTGGGGTAAACAAGATCATTTATGGTGAAAAGTGTCCAAGTAATACACAAGATACTGAGCCAGCAAACAGCAAGAAATCTGAAAATGAAGCCATTATGTTTTTTATTATCTAAAGTGTTTTATGTTTTATGTTTAGAAAAACTACCAACATAGGCTATTTGTTGAAATATATCATTAAACACAGATACTGATGACAGTAGATTATGGAGGCCTACACACAGTTCCTTTCTTTGTGATTTATTTCAGATAGATGCCATTCTGTGTCTTTTTTGATCACAGTCCTGTGAAAGGTGACTTTGCCGTGACTGCTGGACAAAGATTAATGATTAAGTTGGCTTTTGTCTTCTTCTCAGTACTCGATCCTTTATAAAAGCTGTAACAGGTAACCATTTTAATCACCCATGAACCAGTGAGTTCCTATTGATTATAAAACAATAGCATACTAGGAAGGAGAAAACAGACTGCTCCAACTACCGGAAGATATATAGAATTTCATTTTTACATCCTATTTTTCTGCACAAAGCTTAAAATAAAAAGGTTGTTTTCTTGCAAACATAGGAATGAACCAAGAAAACATTACTAATAAGCTATTCACACATCACACACATCATATGAAGTGTTTGTCGAATGAATTTCAACACACAAACACATTTCTAACATGTAGGGTGTTATTGTCAGAAATGTAATATTTTTAGGACCGATGAGCTCTTGCTTTAACAAAAAAAAAAATAAAAAAAGAAAGAAAAGTAATGTGAATGTGAGCTTCCCCTGCCCGGGAGATCAATGAAGCCTGAGGCCTCTTATGTTAAACGGCTAAATGGTTTTTGTGTTTGTGTTCCAGCTGATAACATCAGAGCTGAGTTTAACTGAACCCCTGAGCTAACAGGCCTAATTAAACACCATACTATTGCTGTTGCATCTGTGTGTGTGCTGTTGTGAGAGAAAGAGATAGGGTGCTACATTTGAAATCAAAACCTTCTCCTGTTAGTCCACAGATGTAACCAGTGACCATACAGACTGCGTGTATGGATTTCAGTAGGTAACTGTAAGTCCCTGCTGACCTGGCAGAGAAAACACGCCTTGTGCTTCTCAGTCTATCTAGCTGGACTACTGTGTACTGCCGTAGACCGGGGCACAATGAAGGCTTAGCTGATGGGGGGACCTCATGGGTAAATTGAGGCATTTAAAAAGAAGCTCTGTTCAGCGGTAACTTGATCCACACCTGACTGGGGCTCGGCATTCCGGTCTGGCCGAGGGAAGAGTTCACAATGACCAGAGAAACTTCTACAAAGGGCCAGCGCCTAGGAGATCTGAATAAACTGTTAAAAAAGGACTCTGAAAATGAGTTTAGAATGAGGAAATGACCAAGAGAGACATTTCAGATTTGATCCCATTTTATTTGAACTTTTCTCTCAAATTTCATAACATCACATCACAGAAAATACAGTTAACACTATGTACAGAGCGTGTCAAAGATAATGAAGTCTCAAAAAGTGTGTGCATTGTTCGACTTTACCTGGAGAAAGGCCAAGTCCCCAGAAGGAATTCAGTGAGATTGCAGTGAGAGGGAAAAAGCAGATCTTTCAACAGATAAATGTCACAGCATTTTCTAGCATACATTTTTTTACATGGCCGTAACATTCGTGATAGAACAACTCATTTGCGGCACAGCATTCATCAAGAAAGCCTGTTGTTCGTGGGATAGTCTTTTCTCCTGGACTGCTGCTCAGTGGAGAAACTCTGACACAAGTCAATGGAAGAAACCCCAAGAACTCAATCAATCTTCCAGTGCAAGGATCATAGTTCCATAGTCATCATCATTCAGGCCCATCTGCCTCCTATAAATATGTTGATGAGCTTCCCTGGACTGCTCTTTGTCAATACACTGCATGCCAGGTGCACGAGAGCGAGAGAGGGGGAAGTAAGAGAGCAGAAGGTAATGCCATTTAATGGACGGCATTACCAGACAGTATTAGACACCAATAATTACATCTAACCATGTCTGGTAAGACGCCTATCAACAGGCTGGAAGTTTGACTTCTGAGCTTTCACCTGTGCAAAGAGGAAGATGAGAGCTGGAAGAAACAGAACAGTGTAGCAGAAACAGGCTGAAATGAGCAGTTCCTCTTTTGTTGAGTCTATACACGCTGTGCTGCGCTGTCAGTCATTTGTACATGTGAATTGGCCAGGCATGCAGAGAGAGCTTTGAGCAAACAGACCACGGACAGGAAGCAAAGCTAGGTCAATTATTTCTGTTCCAGTCTTTCTTCATTATTGCAGTAATGTGCAAATATGTGACGCCAACACAGAGAAAAGGACAACTGGAGGAAAAAAATGTATTTCATGTTTCTGTGGCTAGGATAATGGAGCTGGGTGGGCAAATAAAGGTGCGGCTCAATATTTGCGGGGTAATTCTCCCTCCTTAAACAAACACTAGGTTTCTGCTTGCTCCATGTCTATTATTTGCCTTTGTTTCTCGTGTCTGTTTGAAGGCTTTACCCACTAAATTGACATTTTAGTCCAGACACTGATGAAAATTGTCATCAGTTCAGTAACATTTCATCTCTGTTCTTTTAAATCATGGACACAAGAAAACAGTGTGTTTTCATATTTCAGTTCCTAACACACAAAGCTATTTTATTGTAGGGTTTTTGTCTACTCAAAGCACTAAGGTATCATTTGATTGTCATTTAAAAGCTTGGAAGCTGGGTGGAGGCCAAACCGTCTGTAGCTCCGTTTTTTTTTTCATTCTTTTTAACAGTAAAGCACCTTCAGGTGAGCTCATGTGTCAGTTTCAGGATGTGCCACGCAGGTAAGGCTAGTCAGACCAATCACTGCCATACAACACAAAGACCAGCGCTGTTCAGGGGAGGGAACAAGGAAATGAGGCCCTGCAGGACCGGTGGAACCATCAACTGACGCCATTATTTAACATGGGTGCGGTGGGGTTGCCGTAAAGTTAAAAAAAACAAAAAAAAGTAAGCAAAGGAGTAACACTGACCTCAGGTCATTGCAGAAAAAGATCTACTCTGTCTCATTTTCCACAGGTTAGTCATCTGAAAGATTTTTCATTTTTAATAAAAGGCTAGGACAGAAATGTATTTTTACACAAACTAAGTCCCCGTCTGTCAACAACTCACACAATCTGTGCCGCTCTTTATTTTAACTGAACGGCACACAGCCTGGAGCATCTATAAAGTGTATGCTAAACAAAAGACCGCTAACCTTTCTTGGAATGAACTTCAGAGAAAAAAAAGGGAGACACATAACAAATATTTTCCATGCGGCCTATCTCATAATACAGAGGCCTGATTATTAAATGTACCCTTCAGTGACGACATCAAAGGAGTTTCACAGGTTTCAACAGTCATTAACATGTTTGGATTGAACATTTGATGGGCAGCTACGTCACACCGGAGACCACAGAGTCACCCAGAAAACATCGTTACCAGACAGTGTTAGAACAACAGTCGTACAATCCAGCACTGTCAGGTAAGATGGATCCTGAGAGCCATTTCTGCTGCTGCTGCTGCTGCTGCCGATCCCAGGCCACGGCCACGAGGCTGCTAACTCTGCTAGAGTGGTTTGTCTGGTCGCAGTCCGCAGATGACTATCATCATCATTACCAGGCAGTATTAGAGAAAGTGTTGATATCCAATGCTGCCTCGTAAGATGGAGATAATCACCCAAGCATGAAACTCTAATAACTGTACTCCTGAAGTGTACAGCTCACGAGTTGGTGCCTGTTATTAACAGTTAATGAATGAATGATTTGGGTGTGAGAAGTACACCTAACCTTAAATATTGTTGTCAAAAAGAAAAAGGGTGACTCAACCTTAAATTATTAAAGTGAATGGCTATGTAAGAATGAAATAAGTTAGCAAATAAGGTACAAAGTTTAAACTGAGCTACGTGCTGCCTCAAAATAGCACTGTTAATAGGAGCGGGGAAGTTCTTATTTGGAGACCGCCCCTCCATAGTATAATTGCTGGGCCCTTGTTGTGGTTGGGTTTTCAGCTTAAACTCGCTGTCACAGAAGACTGGGCCACAGTAGTTGTTAATGATTGCCCAAACCTGTTCCAACTAGTCTAAATCTATGGCACGGCAAGGTTGGGAGGGCTGCCTTTCACACAATACATGGCAGTTCCTAATTTCAAACACCGCACGCCACATGCATCCACTCAAAAATGCCACCGAGTCAAAAGCCCGGCAGCCTCTGGGAGCCGCCTCTCTCTCACATCGTATCCCGGCAGATGGGTAACTGTCTTTTTATGTTGCAACACACTGTTCTGGCTCTAATAAAGCAGCGTTTTCAAGTCTGTTTCGACAGATGTTTCGTGGAACGGGAGAAGGGAAAAGCCCATTTTCTCTCTGTTTTCCATTGGTGGACCGTTGTCTTTGTGTTTACCGAGTGATGAAAGGCTGATGGAATGCTGCTCCGCCGACCTGAACTGGCGGTGTGTGTGCAGAAGGTCACTGAAACAGCCCTCGTTTACAGAATAACGTGGATCATTCACAGGTACACTGCGTGAAATCCTCACACCCCGTGCTGCCATTTTAATGTACATTATTATTCCCTTAAATTATTACACTCTCAAATCAAACATTAAAGCACGATCTTATGCACTATCCAGTTATCATCAAGTATTAAAATAGTATAATTGTTCTGTATATTTAGGGAAAAAGGTATACTTTATACTAATATACCTATACGAAATAACATGTAGGTTCTTAATGAAGAGTTGCCCTACACTTTTGTTCTAGTCCTATAATGTTTAAAGCAATGAGATTTAGCCCTTTCCTTTTAAACCTTCTTAAACTTAAGTCTTAGAACAGTCACCAAAAATGCAAAGCAGAGACATTTGTGTTCGTTAAAGAAAGAACAGGTTTCTAGTCATCCTGCAAGTAGATCACGAGAGAGGGGGGAGGGAGAAGGAGAGAGAAAGAAAAGAAAGTATAAGGGAGGGAAAAGTTCAGGGAAAGAAGGTGGAGAAGGAAAATGGAGAATGCACCTGTAACCTTACCGTCATGAAAGGTACCCCTAGGAAAGAATGTAACAAAACCAAAGTAAACTGAGTACGTTTGGAGGGAGGGGGCTGAAAAAGAAAGAGAAAAAAGATCTTGAATTTCCAGCCCGCTGCCTGAGAGTGCTCCGTCTTCCTCCCGGTCAGTCAGGCCCCATGAAATGAGAAAGCCAAGCAGACCCGCTCTCCCAGACTCTATTTAGTTAATCATCAGCATTATAACCCAGTGCTGCAGGCCCTCTGAGGAAGAAAAAGAGGGAGAGAGAGAAAGAAAGAAAGAGTGAAAAAAGATTAGCCCAGAAAATTCTAGCTGGTAGAGAAAAAGGCTGTGAAAAAACAGTGAATGATCAAAGTAGAGCAGTCCTGTGTTACCTTTCCAAATATCTAACCAACCGCTACGTCCAACAAAGTTCATCTCCATTTGTCCTCCAAATACTTCCTCTTCTGCTCCTCTCATAGTTATATAGAGCAGAAAGTGTCCCATTGTCATGCACGGTGCTCTGCGCAGTGGGAGTCTTACTGCTTACGGCTGCCCACGCTTTTTGCCTGTCGGAGCTGAGGCGTGATCAGGTAACTCTGCCCTCTGTGCTGGAATGTGACTCCAGTCAACAACCCGATAGGTAAACTGGCCTGGCCCTTAATCAATAGTTGCTGTCTTTGTGAGGAAACAATGGCAGGGAAACCCAAAACCTTATTTAACTCCGGACCTTATCTAAGCGCCACCTAATTGGGCCTTCAGAGCACTGAGGAGCAGCCTTTTGCCTGCCATGTATTTGGGCCATGATGCTGCTTATCAGCCATGTGCCCCTGCAGCTACGTGTGGTTTTGTTTCTAAAAGTACGCAGCATTTACATCTGAAGCTCCTCCCCGTTGTTCAGTGTCCTTTCACCTTTCTCTTTTGAATATTTCAAATGAAGGATTAAAATATTCAATAAATTTGATTATCAAAAGGCAGCTGGACTTTTCCTTTTCTTCTACATGCTTTCTGCACGTTTTCATTGGAGCTTCATACCCACCCCCTCCCCCCCCTTACTGACAGGCTCCTTTTGCATTTATGTTTTGATTATTTTAAAAGGGGGGAAAGTAAAATCTGTGAAAAATCTGAATATTAAAAGTATTTATAATGGATTTGAATAATTTGCATGTTGCCGTCTCCCTGGAGGGATACAATGTAAACGTATCTGTTTAGTCTGTTTATTAATGCCAGAAAGTCTTTTTGTTTGTCTGTTTGTTTGTTTGAAAGTAAAAGAGTAAAATATTTTAAATCATATTTCCCATTAATCACCACGACTTCTTATGAAATATTAGCTTAGCATTAACTTGGCCTGTAATGCAGTGTCATTCTTCAGCTGAATCAAACCACAGCCTTAACTTCACCTCTCACCCCATGAGGTGATAAGACTTACAGTCCCCTTTCATTACAAAACCTGTGACTCACACACGAGAAAACATTATAAAATCAGTCCATCCACTGTTGAAATTCTACCCTGCACTTCCCGCCCTGTTGCCATACACTCGCAGGACAACTCGCACTCATGTGACTTCCAGCTATTCAGGTGTATGAAAGAAATGAACAAATGTCGCTCTTTCCACCAATCACAATCTTCCACCTCGACCTGCAGTCGCCGCTGTACAGTACACGGTCGACATTTTCCCTCCATTTTCTCTTCTACTTCCCGGACTTAACAGCTCTCATTTGCTTCAAAATATCTTCCGAGCAGCTGAGGAAATGTGATAATGTTTGCCCTCTATCTAGTGGAAATCCTCTGCTCTGATAAGTCCAACGCTTCTGTCTGTCTCAGCAAGCAAGCCAAACCTGCGAGGCAAGCGGAACGGATGAGCAGACATTTTACACCCGACGCACATCCACCTTTTTTTTTTCATTTCAAAAGCTCACGGACAAGCAAACCTATTAAATTTCTATCTTAAAAAGCCTAAAAAGAAAAGCGGTAACAGATTCACCACCGAACTGAAAACTCTATCTGATTATCTGAAAAGATAGCGAAGCCTTTACAGCTCAACAGGTTGAAGAGAAAAGTTCCCAAATGAGTTGTGAACTTGCACAAATTAACACTTTAGCTTACTGTAAATAAATGAAAAGCTAATAAGATATTTCAAGCAGAATATTAATTTGTAAAGCGGTTTCATACCGTGGATGTCTCCTCTTAAAACCTTTAACGCTCTAAAGGAGTCACTCTCTGTCTTCAGACCCTTTGACAAGTCTGGCAGTTTGCCTTTACCTGCCCCAACTGGTCTATCCAGTTTAGGAATGAGCGTTGGCTTCTATTGTTTCCTTTTCTTTCTCTCCGGTTAAAAGGAGTTGGAATTCGATACACATTATTTTCGCTTCCCATCGAAACTACCCAGACCCTCCTATATCAGCGCACAATCGCAGAGGGCTTCGTGCGATGACCTAATTTATTTGCCGCACGTTTCCTGATCTTAGCCGATGAACAAATAAAGTTTTACCTCTACTGTCGCTGAGCAACAGGTTATGACGACAGCCCGAGTCTTAAAGATGGAGAATGAAGACAAAGAAGGGATCACGTTTGTGAATTTACCCAGTCTTTCCCAGGTGCGGTCACCGAGCCAGAAACCCAAGACAAGAGGGATCATTGTATGAGGGCTCTTGACGCCCCGTTGGCTGGTCTTCCTCTTTCCTGCTCCTGCTGAAGGACAGTCGACCTCTGGAGTGGCGGTTAGGAAGAAAAAAAAACGTCCCTTTCAGGTAGACGCAGCCGTAGAGTGAGAGGAAGAGCCAAACCCCGGAACAAAACCAACCAGTTTGAAGCACGTCAGCTCTCTTCCTGCTACCCGAGCAGAACTTGTTTTTTTCCAGGAGCTCTCGTTGGCGGTGTTGGGCGGTAAAGCTCCTCAAGAAGACAGAGGCTGAATTTGTAAAGGGCTTGGTTTACATGTAGTCTGACCTCCCTCCTCCCGTTTTCCCCCACAGGTGTAATTTTCAGGTCGCAGCCAATCTCCTTAGCCTCTGGCGCTCACAGGTGTGTCCCCCGCGCTGACTTTAGCCAATGGCGGTTGAGACGAACCCCCCCCCACACAACCCCTCCTACCCTCCGACTCCCACCTCACCGGTTCGCTCACCTCCGCCCTCCCCATCAGCCCCCAGGTACCTTGTTGTGTGTTTTTTATGATGTCAGCTCAAGCTTCTGTGGGAACGACCTCCTCTGTTCCTATTACAACACAGACAACAGCTAAGGCACCAACAACCAACTGTCGAACACACCAGGCCTGTCCAAGCACAAACTAAATCATAATGGCGATACACTGCGCCGTCCAAATCTTCAAAAACATGTATCTTTGAGGTATTATTATACGCATAAACCTTTGCCTACTTCCCCGCTGTATAAGCCCGCCATAACCTGAAATACCTGCCCTTTGCTCTCATGCCACCTCTCTGCCTTCCTTTGTGTCCACACGCCTTTTTTGTCCTGACAATAACCCGGCTGAGTTACAGCGAGAGCAGCAGGTGAACAAAGTGCAGGTGAGTAAAACTTGAGAAAGACACACCAGTGGTTTGAAGTGTGTTTGAGTGTGTTGTGGGAGATGTGGAAGCAGTGACAAGAGGGCTTGTGGGGCTCTTGCCCCCCCGCCCCCAGGGGCAAAAAGGGGCCTAATCCAAAGCCTGGACGGGGCTTGGCTGGATGCTGGGCAAGGCAGCCACTTTCGGTCTTGAGGTGTAATTGTCGGGATTAGTCTCTCAACAATGAGCACAATGCCAGAGCCGTATCCTGTTTCAGCAGGGGCGTGGCACAGGTCGCTCCAGAACGACGCTGGCAAAGCTAGAAGAAGGCGATTGTTTGAATTTGTAAGCTGTAAAACAAACAGTAGTCTCTGAAATACTGAAGCAAACTGCAATAAACTCACTCATTATCTATAAATACTTAGATAGTCATTATAATAAAGTTCTATGTTTAGCCCGTGTTCATTCTGTACTCTAGATCATGAGTTAAATCAGGGTGTACGGGGCTGTCTGTCCAGGCTGCAGGACCCATAAAATCCATGTTTGCTATGTAGGTTTAACATAAAGGTGACCTTTGTGCCTCAGAGAGTCAAAGCAACCTGTCTTAGAAGAACAAAACCATAAAAAACAGTGAAGAAATCTCCTTCTATAACCAAGTTTTATGTAGACCTACACAATTAATCAAATTATACTTGTAAAATGATTGTATTTTGGCTATTCGGGCTGTAAATAGCACAGTTTGTTGTTATTTCTACTTCACCAGACCACCGGCCTGAGACATACAGTCTGCGCTCACATATGAAATGTAACCTATTACCTTTGTTTAGTCTTTCACCGTGTCGACCCTGAGTGACGCTCAGAGTCTTCAGAGGGAGCAGTTAGTAAATTGCTCTGCCCTGAAAGGTTTGCTTTGTGTAGGCCTTTCATTTGCATACCAAATGAGGTTTGGAGTGAAGCACAGAGGCCTGAGCTGAACTTATTTGGCTACTGATGGCTATCTGGCTGGCCGGTCACGCAAGGCAGGATGTGAGGACATCCATCAGCAGCACTGACACAACAGCCGCAGACAACAAGCACACAGAGGCAAATACGTTGTCTTGCCTACACGTGTTAAAACACTCCTCAACAGCCTCATGAAAAAAAAATAAATTAAAATAAAAGTGACAACGCCCTAAACTTATGAAGCTTGGGAGGTGTCATGGCCATCTCAAATTATTGTACTATAGAGTTTTTAGTTAATACTGCCTCTATATGACCTACATGAGCAGATAAGAACTGTGAGAAGCTCGTCTATGTCTGCTAGTTTTTAATAGTTATTCTTAACGCCTGCCACTGGCTTGGATTTTTTTCACAGCATCAGACACTGCTGTGGTTTCCTCTGGCACGTTGCTTCAGACGCTAACTGATCATCTCCTGAGCTGATGCCCTCTCTCCTCCTGGCGAAGTCGTCTCCTCACAGCGGGAAGTGAAGCAGAAGGAAAATGTAACCTAATTTTAGGTGAAACACCACAGCAACACAAAACAGAAAGTTTAAGCTGCATATTTTACAGGATGATGGAGTGTTTCACTGCAAAAACTCTGATGATACTGTGAGTGTGTTCCTCTGATGTAGGGTTGTGAATCACATCATGAATGTCTCTTTGTTGTCAGCTAATTTCCAGCTGAATGAGTGTGCGTGCCATTGGCATGTGTGCAAATGACAGATAATAGATAATATATTATTATTATACAGAAATGCTCCATAGCAGATTGTTGGCTGTGTTTAAAATGAAATAGAGTTTTTGAAATTGTATCATGAAAGCATAGTTTTTCTGTCCCAGGTTGCAATTTATAATGTATTTTTTCTTGACCACACCTTTAGTTTCTGTTTTCTACTTTACTGTCTGTAATCCTGAATAAGTTTGTTAACAGACAACGAGGCAGCAGGGTTTATATTTACAGCATACTGTTTATGCATTTGTCCTCACAGTAACCTGACAGCAGACAGGTAGATCACACTCTTGTCAATGGAGAAAAAGAAAACAATGACTCATATTTGTTTTATCTTTACCCATGTGCTGCTGCTGAACATTTCCATGTGGCCCTTCTCTAATCTGCATTCAGTATCCAAGGTGACTAGGTGAGCTCCCCTCAGGCCTTTAACTGCAGTCATGGTGTGACGCTCAGCCAACTGACAATCACAAAGCACACAGGAGGTGACCTTGGAGAGCACAAGTCTTCTTAAAACACAAGAGGGTCTAAGTGAGTACTCTTTGCTCATAAAACATCCAACAGCCATTCATAAATCATTGAGCTTGGACATAACTCTGGATCTCCGAGAGCACCGTGTCATTAAGTGACCATCGAAATGTAAAGGCATGAATATCAAACATCATCCCACATCAGCACCTACGACCTAAATTCACCACAAATCAATCCCACACATTACACACGATCATGCAAAAACATATTCCTGATGAAGCTGTGGGCACCAAAACATTGGCATTTAAGTGATTTAAGTGAGTCATTTTCAATGATCAAGAATAGGATTAAGAAAAAATAGAAAAAAGGTGGCCCTGTGTGTGACTGAGGTGCTTTGAGCAAAATGACAGCGACAGTGAAGTAATATTTGCTAATTGGCTTTAAACAAAAAGTACCAGAAAATGTTGGGGCTGTTACTTGTTTTGGTGGGACCTGGCCAAATCAAATTACACATCCAAGATGAGCACGCTTCATTGTTAAATGGCACAAGACACACTGAGAAAAAAAGGCATTACCTGTAAATGACTATGACAAATAAAGATGAAGGACACACAGCAGTACGGATGAGAAGTCTGAGTCACAACTCCCACAAGACAGAAAAGAGCCACAGGCACGTCTTAAGACTGAGATTGATGAGGATTAGCACTTTACACTCCTGCTGGGCATGTATAACCTGTATTGATCAATATCAGGAATATTTTTGTTGATCGAGGATCCTGTCACTTAAAAGGCAGTTTTTCTTTGCCGCTGTCATCAAATGCTCCATCAATGATAGAATAAAAATTACATTGTAGACCTTCTGTATAGGTAAAGTGTCATTATATAAAGAAATAGATGTAAAAAACGTATTAGATATATTCAGAGACAAAGGGATTATAA
>JAVQJZ010236409.1:0-13202 GCA_036025355.1 Leiopotherapon unicolor
TCATGTCTCATATCGCTCATATTTTTTTATTCCATGCCACTCTACAACCCTACAATATTCTGTATGTGTGTGTGTTTGGTTCTGCCTCCTGCATTGTGAAATGTGTGCTCACACAGTATAAATGCAGTTATATATAATATCTAGCAGGCCTGTTGGCCCTGGCTGCTCTGCTGCACTCAGCTCTCTAACTGCTCTTGTCTCTGTATAATCCCCCCTCCTCATGAATACATTAACGCCGGAGCCTTAAACTCAGCTTAGCTGGCGGCTCAGCGTCACAGCACATCCTATTACCGACTTTAAATCATTAATGTGACATCGTTTTCACTCAATTTCCAAACACCCACGGTCGAAAACTGCATATTTCACAGAGCCGGTGCAGAGAGAGGCCTGCGCTCAAAGTCACACACTTGACTATGCGCATGCGCCCGGGCGGTGTTTAAACAAACACACAAGTGCATGTGATTCACACAAGTTTTTCTCTGAGCTATACGGGATTTGCACCAGCAGAGAAAGTTGGGGCAAATTAACTCATATTGAGAAAATGTGCAGGAAAATACGAGCAGGCATTCAAATGCAAATATGTGCCCACTGTAATAGTTTTCACTTTTTTGTAACTATTGTGATGGAAATAGCCAGTGGATAATTGTGATTTAAGCTGAGCTAACTCCTACAGTACACCTTAGGGTGTGTGTGATTTAATCTGTGAGTCTAGCCACCGTTTGCTTCCTCCAGCATCTCGTGTACTGCTGACAATAAAGAAAAAAAAAAAAAGAAAAATCTGAATCCCCTTTCTTGCTCCTCAACTATTCACACATAAACCTTTTCTCAGGTTTTTACCTCCAGGCCGCCTTTGAAAAATTCAACAACACCCAGAGAACAACTAAGTCCTTCACTTACTGTAGGAGTTGAGGATCTGCCCCCATCGTGCCTCTTTATTGCATCAAAAGGGCTTTTTTGTGTGTGTGAAGCTATGGTAATTAGTAAACCACGTAAAATCATCTCCTCGGAGTGCATTTAACTGTTTTTATGTGCCAAGCGTCAGAAGGGCGGTGGGGGCTGATTGTGGAACATATGGACACAGATGGGGACAGCATTTTAATGGGCGCACTGAGTGGGGTTTTGTGTTTTTAACCCTTGAAAGTGAAGACATGAACATCCTCAACATCCTCAAGCGAGCATCAATTAAAGATTTGCTTTTAAACTGGCGACAGCAGCACAGGCGGCTGGCATCCGGCACTCTGACGGAGCTTAGTGAGACGGTCAGAGTACACAGTCTCCCCCTCTTTTTGTTTTTTTGTGCACGGACACACACACACATTTCATCACTCGCCCCCCTCTCCTCTCCGCCCATGTCCCTTGTTGTGCTTAATTAGGTTATCAGGTTGCTAACGGGCCGTGATTCGGCTCCACGTCTCCCAGCTGGCCCTCTGATTGGAGGGGCAAGAAGGTGGACTTAGCATAATTAACATGTTGTTATGGAGATGATTGAATTGTTCGGCAGCACACAGGCAGTGCCACCGCCGTGAAAGGCTCACGTTGTGTTGCTGAACAGAGCTCGGAAAGAAATACTTCTTTCTGAGGCAAAAATAAAACGGGTGGAAAAAAATAATAAAGCGGATTTTTATATCAGCTTTTTATAGTGTCTTTACAAACTGATTTAACTCACTTAAGTTCAACAGTTTGTGCAAATCTGTTTATGATTTTGGTTTGATACACAAGTGTGAATACATTCACTATCCTCTCGATCAATAGGATTTCTGCAAGTTTTGCAGCATTCTCCAAAAAAAGATAGAAGAAAAAAACAAAAACAGAGGGCATGGCGGTGTATATTTGCATGTTTATGTGAATATGTTGGAACTGTAAAGCCATTGTGTGAATGTATGTGTGGAAGAAAGAAGTGACCAGGACCAGCACAAGTTTTACCGAACACATTGCTGTCTTTATTAGAGCCTTGTCTGGCAGTAATACTGAAAAAAAAGTGAACTTAGAACAGATGGTGGTGGCAGCCCACGGCTTTTTTTTTTTTTCCTGTTTTTCTTTATTTCTTTGATATTTTTCTTCATTTTTTTGTGTGAGAGTACTGCGACTCCTGCTTTTCTGTGGCATGGATAACATCAATAAAAGAGACAGTAGGGAGAGAAAAAAGAAATATACAACTTATATTACACTGTGTTATGAACAAAATATAAATCTATAACTCTATGTTATATTTACATAATTATCTTTCTTGATTTTTCAAGTTGAGATGGTAAGATATTTTTTTTTTACTTGTAATAATTCTTACTTTGTTTTGAGCTCCACTCATGACTTTGATTGTCTTAAATAATATTATCATCATCATCATCATTTTCATTGTCTTGATATGGGGAAAGACCTTGCCAGCAGGGATGATTGACGTCTTAATGCCCCACCCACCCACCTGATACCCTAAAAATGGATTGATCCACTTAGTCCCCTCTCTCCAGCATCGGGTTGAACCATGGTGTGATAACAGGGGTGACTATACAGCAAAATTAAGACCCAGAGGCTCATTATGTGGCATGTAGCGAACATCTACAGCGAGAATGATTGTGGGGATCACTATGTGACAGCACACCTGAAGAGTAGTCATGGCTCCTATAGCATTAGCGTGGAGCTAAAACAAAGCAAAGGGCTCCTGATGAGAAGTGACTTTAAAGATACTGTAGATACGCCTGGTCGTCTCACACACACACACACACACAGTAGAACACCTCTGGCAGATCGCGGTAAACACTGCTTTCCTATGATTTCAAAAAAAAAAAAAAAAAAAAACACCAAACAAAATATATGTACAGGATTTTCAATCTAGTATACTAGATTTCAAGAAACAGAAAAAGGACAGCATAGGATTTGTTTGGTTGTCATAATAATCTCATTTTAAATGTGTGTGTGTGTGTCAGTGATCGTGTACGTGCGTGTGTGTGTGGATCTGAGCCAAAGATGTTCCACTGTGTCTCGGTGAGGCAGCCAAACTGGTAAACGGGGACGGGACTCTTTGTTCACAGAAAACAGTTTCCAAAAGTGATAAAACTGATTTCCAAACAAAACAAAACAAAACAAACAAACAAAAAAAAAACAGAGCGAAATAAAAGAGAGGAAACTTCACATTATACATTATAATAACCATTACAAATAAAATTATAATAACAATAAAAAACATGTTCTTCTTTTTCTCTGACTGCACAGAGTCTGAGTGCTTTTTAGAAATGGGTTTGGACATGAAAAGGTTACGTCTTCAGCTCGGAGGAGGGCCGGCGTCGAGTCTGTCAGTCCAGCTCACTGTCCTAACTCTGCCCGCCCACCCGTCCAGAGGATTAATACAAAAACGAACGCATCAAAAAAAAAAAAAAGGAGGGAACATAAGAATGCAAAACAAAGCAAGGTAAAATGACAACTTTTGTTTAGATCTAAATACCTACCAGCTAAATAGAATAATGTTTCATTGACTGTCATAGTTTCATATGGTCATAAAAACCCGATAAAGAGGAGAAAAATAAATTATACTGTACATAACTTACTAAACTTAGGAAACGCTGACCATCCTTATAATTATTGTTAATAATATTATTAGACTAGAGGCAGTTTGAAGAGAAATAATAAAATACAGTATTCAAATATGAACAGAAACACTGACTGGCTGACTTCACCTCGGCTCCGCCCACAGAGGCGTGGGGGCGCGGGGGGCAGCAGGACGATGTTAATTGGGGGGGAGCAGGAAAACACTGAAGGACAGAACAACAGTTGTGTGTATGTGTGTGTGTGCTTCTGTGTGTGTGTGTGTGAGAGGTACAGTAAATAACAGCAGCAGTGAAAATTGCCTGTCTTTCTGTATCATAGACGTTTTCAGCCTTTTAACCCCCCACAATGAAAAGGAAGATTTTACACACACACACACACACGTTTGAACGTCCCAGTAAACGAGTACATGCAGCACACACACCGACACACGCCTCACACTGTCAGGTGTTCTGAGCTAAGTCGCACTGATGATGCTTTGCCCCGGACCAGATGGAGATAAAAGAGGGACGGAGCGAGAAGAAAACTGGTGGATTGTCTCACAACACAGTGCTTTCATTTCTGCTCCACGACGCCAGAGAGACTCCCCTTCTCCCCCCCAACTGAAAATCCCTCAAAGTGGGACAGTCCACGCTGCAACTGGTCAGTCCTGGTTGGACAGTCCCATTGGACTCCAAGCTGGGGGTGGAGGTGGGGGGAGCGGGCAGCCACAAAAACAGAGAGAAAAAAGGGGGGCGAACCGCTGACAGCACACTGCGAGGTCGAAGAAAAAGATATGTTCTTGTTAAAAATAAACATGTCTGATGTCTTTCAGGTGCTTTACAACAAAAGGGGAAAAAAAGAAATGTCTCTTTTTTTCTATTATTATTCAAACTTGTAGCACAAAAACAACAAATCACATTCACAAGCCACTTATTGGCACCGTGTACCTGAGTGAGAATATTATAGAACCAAAGAACAAAAAAAGCTGTTTTTTAAAAGTGTCTCTTGATAATAAACAGGTCCGCCATCTTAAAGTGTCGTCTGTTAGCCTTTGACAGGTCCACTGTTCCCGTCTTTCATTTGAAAATGTTTCCTTTTTCTACAAACGGGTCGAAAAGGTTGCTTTCTGAGTGTGATTGTTATTTCTCCTCACTTGTGGCATTACACTCTTGCAGTAGTACTTGAATATTCCTCAGCAAACTTCAGAGCTGGCTCGGCTGTCTCTTCCTCCCAGACTCCAGCTTGTGTAACAGTCAGTGTGAGTGACAGGTCCTGTGCTTCAGTTGGTTGATCAGATGCTGGTATCAGGACTCCAGTGGGAGGGGTCTGGCTCTATCAGAAGAGTCCACGTTAGTCAGGAGGGGGAGGGGGTCGGCGGGCGTCGTGAGATTGGGACTCAAGGTGATTGGCAAAAGAGAAAGTTTTCTTCCTGATTGGCGGGTTTGGGATCAGGTGGGGTTTGAACCAGCTGTGATTGGCTCTCGCGCCGTCCTATTGGGTGATGTGGTTGTCGTTGTCGCTGGCGTAATCGGCCTCTTCGTCCTCGTAGTCGAAGTCGTCATACACGTCGCCGTTGCTGTCGTCCAGCCGCAGCTCCTCCTCCTTGATCCGTGGCTCGTCGCCCTTCAGGCCGGGCACGTGGGGGTTCTGGTGGTGGTTGGCGTTGGGCTCGGGGCTGCTGGACATGCTCGAGTGCTCTGAGGGCATCTGCGGAGAGGGCATGCCCGCCATGGACAGGGCACCTGGGTAAACCACGCCGGCAGAGGACAAGGGCAACTGGCCCTGCTGCCTGTAACACAGGCAGAACAAGTCTTTCAGTACGACAAAGGCGGCATTCAAGCTACTGAGACAGCTTAAAGTAAAGTAAACACAGCAAAAAAAAGACTTAATGAAAATGACAATAACTAGAAAAAAATAATCTGAAAAAAGTTATTTTAAACCATGTTTTTTATTTACTGAACATTTACAGGAACAATATAGAATCAAATAAAAATGTATATCAAAAGAGAGATTTTTGTTTCTTTTAGATGTGATAGTCCAAATATGCCCTTTGTGCTGATTAGACTATAAATATTAAAAGTGAAATTCTACTGATGTATCCCTACGATGCAACACACAGAAACAGTTCCCCTCATCAGTCCCCTTACCCCACACTGAAGTATTGCCTCATTTCCTGTCTGCGGGACCTCATGATGGCCTTGTACTCGCCGATGCGCAGCTTCTTGCCGTCCACCAGGCAGGTGCGTTTTGGCCGCGGCTTGTACTTGTAGTCTGGGTACTTCTCCAGATGCTGCTTGCTGAGGCGGGCCTGCTCCTCGTAGTAGGGCTGCTTCTCCAGGTTGGTCATGGCTTTCCAGCGTGATCCTGGACAGGAACGCATCATAACAAATATATCATCAGTTTTAGTTACGTTCAGAATTTTTTCATAATGACATTTACACCAGTGTGGAAAGAGACAGATAAGATGAGCAAATGTGATTAATACACAGTCTGAAAAAGAACAGGAGCTCTTTAAAGAGGGGCTTATGATTATTATATAGATGCTAAATGATAAAAAATCAATTTGAAGAAGTGCTTTAAATTGACCATATTTGCCGGCTTTCAGATCAATTACACTGTGCGTGAGGAACAACTGTCTGCGCGGCATGCGTGACCCCACATCACATGTGCATACCAACACACATGTGACGGCATTTAGAAAAGCCTTCCACGCTCGTGCGCTCACAAACGCACACAGATAATGGTGGTGAGCGTCACCTCGAAAGAGAACGCATAGGGGGAGAAAACAAGGTTAATGAGGAGAGCGGCGAGGACGACAGGTACTCATCTAAACTAATGAGGACTTCACTTAACCCGCCGCCGTCTCTCTCGGCTCGGTTTCTGCTCGCAGATTTGTGGTATCAGCCCCCCTGCGTGTGTGTCTGCGTGTGTGGGTGTAATCTTGAGCATGTCTTCCCCTGTGTGTTTCATATCTGGTCTGAATTTGCACTTGACTACTGTATGTTTAATGGGTAAAAGCTGTCAGCACTTGGCTGTTCTCTCTCTGTCTTTCTCGCTCTCTGTTCTGCGATCTGTTAGCAATCGAGAGAGAGAGAGAGAGCGAGAGAGAGAGAGAGAGAGAGAGGGCTTATTAAAACCAGATTTCCCTCTGTTATAAAACGCTTAGGAGCTCTTTAAAATGTCAGGGCCGATCCCGGCGGTCCGGGGGAAATGTCAGGCGGCCTCGCGCTGCTTGTTTAATGCATAATGAATTATATCATCATTTGTCGGAGCCGTGCTCTCCCCAGCCGTTCATTAACAGCCGCTTACACGATGCCACCGCTTGTAATGAAATCACTGTGTGTACTCGTGTGTGTTTGAGGAAGTGGGGACCCGCAGTACATGCATCTTCCTCTCGCTTGTGTTGGGTAGCAGGGGGTTAGGTGACAGGCTAGGCCAGGGCAAAGGGTCCTGTCACTCAAAGCAGACTGTGTGCGTGTGTGTGTGTGAAAGAGAAAGAGAGCGAGTGTGTGTTTTACCGAGGATCTTGCTGATGTTGGAGTTGTGCATGTCAGGGAAAGCCTGGAGAATCTTTCGCCTCTCATCCTTGGCCCAGACCATGAAGGCATTCATCGGCCGCTTGATGTGCGGCTCAGAGCTGCCGCGTCCTCGAGCCTCCCGAAATATTCTGGAGTCTGACACGCTGGGGGAGCCTGAGGGGGAGGGAACGGGAGGAAAAGCGTGACAAGAGGCAGACAAAAGTCAAACACACTAAAATCAAATATGGAAATAAAGTAGGCAGTTTACAAAAAAATCCCATGACAGTCGGCACAGAGAAAACAATTATCCTACTATTTAACATTTTTCAGATCATCTGTAAGATAAAGTTTTCCTTAAATGATTGAGAAAATCCTTTTGGGACAGCGACACACAGTATTTATCATATGTTGATGTGTACACACTGCAGCACTGTTGGAAACTGGTGACATGTATAAAAATGAAACTCCTAAAAATAAGAATCACACTTTCCAATCAGTGGAGAGTCTTTGTCACCTAAATGCATACACGTGTGTGTGTGTGTGTGTGTGTGTGTGTGTGTGAGCGTCCCTACCGTCAGAGTCTCCGCTCATGGTGAAGTCCAACATGGCGTGGCTGAACTTGTCCTCCGCCTGCTGCTTCAGCTGTTGACTCAGACTCTCCAAGGCAGCCTTGTCCTAAACAACACAAACAGGTTGCAGTCGGTCAGAGTGACTCAATGACTGTGAATATATGAATGAGGGAAGCCACAGACCTTTAGTGATGCAGAACAATTCTTTAAACCTAAACATTTAGTTTCTTATAATGGACTTTTCAAGTTTTTTTGTTATTTGTTTTTTTTGTTTTTTACTTTCATCGCATTTTTATCTCTGATATTTTTCATTTCATTGCTACAGTAAAAAAACAGCGACTGTTTAATTTCACCATAAAAATCTAATTAGATGCCCATTGGCCTAGAGCCAATCTGTTCAAAAGAAAACTGGTTTTAAAGACTTATAAACTCCTTCACAGAAGTAACAAACTGATGAAGAAACTCATATTCTTCTTTGATCTGAAATAAATCAGTTCATAATCATCTTTTTTTTTTCATAAAAAAGATCCAAACAGAGAGAAAGCAGACAAATAACAGCAGAGCTCTCAGTTGACAGTTTGTGTTTTGGTTGTTTCAATGTAAATTTGCGGGAATGTTAATGTCAACATCAAATTGTTAGAGTGCCTGCACGCTTGAACACACATCTGTGTGAATGTTTGCATGTACAAGAATGTTGATTACATTTCGTCCTATTTGGATGTTTACTGTTTTGTGCGTATACTGTATATTATCTGTGTGCGTGTGTGTGTTAGCCACTCCTGGCAGCCACCTGCGAGAGTGGAGTGCAGGCGGCTTGCCTCTCTCTTGCAGAGGCCCCCGAGGGTCGACGCATTAGAGAGAGAGAAAACGAGAGAGTGCGGCGCGGATGAGAGCGAGGCCACGCCGCGCGGCCCCCTGGGTATTTATTACAACCAATAAAAGGCTGATTTACTGAGCATTTACATGCTTAATGCAAGCAGCCGGCACACTCTGCGCTGAAACCTGACTGCCGATGAACACACACACACATTTGCACACACACACACGGCGGTGTACCAGCGCCAGCGTTTTACAGTTTAATTATACGATTAGGAGCGGTACCCAAAACACTGTCGTCTTCTAAAACAACCTTCCAAAAAGTGTCCCTCTCCATTTACATGTGACCCTGGCGAGCTGGCTGGCTGGATGGAGGGAGGGCAGAATGATAATGAAATGCATTTTCTCTACTCTGTTTTTAGTCCAACAGAGTTTAATTGTTAGAGATAATTTTCCCCCCTAGATTGGAATAAAATAAATATGGCTAAAAAGACGGGCAGGATGGAGGGAGAATGCAAGGTTCCGACGCCTCTTTTTTAAAAATGTTTTTTTTTTTTTTTTTTTTCGATTAATTTAAAAATTATTTTATTTTTAATTTATTATTTTTTAATAAATGAACAATTATGGTGTGTGTTGGAATGATGCAGTCATTTTGTATGTAAATCAGAAATTCTTTAGGAATATTCCTCATTTCACATGGACCACGAACCTCATTCAAACCTCATTCAAGGAAAAAAGGGGCAAAAATGTGTCTCGTACTTTTAAATGTTAAGCATCAATGTGCTGTTACAAAGAGCTTTTTGCTGTGTGTGTGCGTGAGACAGAGACAGAGATGAACAGGGAGACAGAGTGGATGACAGCCTAGTCTGACATTAAGCCCCAGTACAGTACACGAGAAAAGTGGATTGAATGGCTGACACTGGAGCCAAGACACAAAGTAGCGACAAAACTAATCCTCTGAGTGTGTCAGAGATGACACTGTTGTATCTGAACCACGAGAGCTCGCCGGCTTCACACTCACGCGGTACAAAGCCAAAGGGGCGAGGAAAACTGCAGTCAGTGTGAGTGTGCGGCTCCTGAAGCTGGGAAAGAGTCGAGGCTTTTCCCAAAAACAGCATTTAAAAAAACAAGAAAACAAACAAACAAACAAAAAACAACAAGATTTAAATAAAAAACATTACCATTTAAAAAAAGTATTTCACACTATACAACAAAAAGACAAAACATATATCACCCCTCCCAAAAAAAATATTTTACAGGATAAAGCAGACAAAATCCTTAATGATTCAACATTTCCACCATTATAAGAATCTCACTCTTTTGACATGATTACACTTAATTCTTATATTATACCATCACTTTAACAAGAAATGACAAAAATGATATCATTAAATAATGTCTTTCATTTTATGATCCCCTGCAGTGGTGTAAAGCAGCTAAATACCTCCATCTAATGCCACGAACGTGAACAAGCTGTAAAATGTGCTCCTGAAAAATCTCTCGATGTTCCTCTACTCCCTTTATCAATGTCCCACGACTTCCCTGGTGTGAATCTAATTGGCTATTAGAGTGAAGCCTTGAAACTGTATCTACAGTATATTACTGCGAACGCTCTGTCTACATGTGTACGGAAAACCTGGGTGGAAAACACGGATCAGTGTGGGTTTGACTGTTTGAAACGCATCGGATGAGAGAGTAAAAAAAAAAAAAGGAAGAAAGAGACAGATAGAGCTGTTGAATGTCAGCGGTGCAGATGCTTCAAGCACACTGTTGCTCTGTGTGTGTGTGTGTCTGTGTGTGTCTGTGTGTGCGTGCACCGGCTGACTCCCAATGTGTTTAACAAATAACCACAATTTAGCCACGCTGCCGAGGAGCCGGCGCCGTCACTTCACATTACTGTCTCCCCAACGCTCCGCGCTGACACACACACACACACACACAGACACAAAGCTGTGCATACACACACATACACGCACGTAGCCCTGCAGTGCGCCTTACAGACACACTCATTACCTCCAAGACGCCTCTGGTTTTACCTTATCTGGCCCTTTTTAGCTTCAACACATTTCAGAGAGCACATTGTACACTGATTTACCTCCTACATAGTGCAGCACGGATGGCATATGGCAAGACAAATTATTACACACAGACAATGAGACGTTACAGCTTGAGCTGACTTTTTTCCCTGCATTTTTTTTAATGATCTTTTACCTTTGGAATCAGTATATTTTTTGTTTGAATTAAAAACCCTGATTCCATCTGCTTCCATTTAGTTTTTGAAGTTGCTGATGGGTGGGACTCAATTGTCATAAAAAATATTAAACCAGAATTTGGATTTTAAACAGCATGAATAAAACTGTGTGTAAAGAAGACTTTTAAGTAAAGAAATGGTCTTTATGGTGCTAATGTGCACCTCTAAATATAATGTGTAATATATCAATACAATCATTTTGTATCACACGATTTAAAGTGACAGCTGACCTGATGAACTGCGGTTGTTATGACTTGAGGTTAAACTCATAAAGACGTAACACACTTTGCGACCACAATAACTTGTGGAAATGAAAATAGGATTGCTTGTGACAAATAGGCACTGCTATATGTTCCAGGTTTTAATGTGGAGAAAATGCCGTTTACTGTTAATCTCAAGCCAAGGAGGAATATCCTTGATTTTCTCTGAGGCTCCAGGGCAGATGTCACACTTTGCCGCCTGTTGCTAAGGTTACAGCACAGCTTGGACGTTACAGCGATTTAAAGTGGTTTACCTTGTCCGAGCGCCCATTGTTGAGGCTGAGGTTGCTGACGGCGGCGACCTTAGCGTCCAGGACCTGCTGCTCTCTCTTCAGCTGCTCCTTCATCTGCCGGGCCTCAGCGAAGGCCTTGGTCACAGCCTCGTGGTCGTTCAGGAAGGCTGGTGAGGACAGCGACGACAACAAATCTGCTGAGACACGGGCAGAGACACGAGGACACAGAGAGGGACAATGACAATGATTAATTTGGTTTAGCATATTCATTAGTGGCAAGTTAAAATGTTTATGTGCTTCAAGCTGAGTGTCTTGATTGCCTTTTTTGTGATTTTACATATAATAACAGAAAAATAACAAGAGAAATTTGGGCTTGGAAGAGTAAAAGTGTGTGTGTGTGTGTGTGTGTGTGAGTGCGTGTGTGTGTTCTGTAAACTGGCAGGAGGTTTTCATCCAGAATAAATCTTCCCCTGAACCATGAGGTAAAGACATTAACATACACTTGATGAGGGGAGTTTGCCGGGGCATGTGTGTGTATGTGTGCGTGTGTGTGTGTCTGTGTTTATCTCCTCCTCTCTCTCTCAGACTCACACAAACACACTCACACAGTGACCACTTGACTGTCGAGTTGGGCATGTGAGTCAGAGCATGCCCCCAGCCAGCCTTGCTGCAAGCTGCCCACCGCTTCCCCACCTGCCCTCAGCCGTAAACACACACACAAACACACACACAGACAAAAAATAAACACAGCCACTCATTCACAACTTCAACCCCTGTACATTTCTGTTAAGTCCCATTAAAACACCCACCTTTCTCACACACACACACACACACACACACACACTGCTTTTCATGTGAACCCTCACAGTTCCACTTTGATGAGACGCGGCCAGACGACTCTTATTACTGCTAAAAAGTCCTGCTAATTTCCCCAGTTGAGAACATCTGTCCTGCCACCTAACAGATCAAATCTCGACACTCCTTGCCATCTATTATTTGTATTATTTCCGCAGCTTAGTTGCCGATGAGGCATCTGAGGCATCTGCTCTGACTGTGTGTGTGTGTGTGTGTGCGCGCAAGCCCCTATCGCCTCTCTATATCAGTCGGGTTAGCTCTTAACAAAGAGCTGCGGCTGGCTTATGGGGCCTTTATCAGCGCTAATCCGCACCGCTAATGCCATCTCAGGCCAGATTACCAGCTTCAGATTGGTAATGACAGAGCCGTGAACTCTTTCAGAAGTCATAACCGGAAAATCTGGATGCGAGCGGGGCCAAAAAGAGGGGGTGGGGGTGGGGGGGGAGTGTCGAGAGAGGACACAAGAGGGAGAGGCGAGAGGGCGATGGAATCGGGTGGCAGTCAATTTTAATCTGGAGTCAAAAGAGAGGGAGGGAGGCCGGATAGATATTTTCATGAATGTGTGTGCGAGTCTCGCTTCAACTGACAGCGATGCCAACCATCATCCAGACAAGTGAATGTGACCCAGATAGAGGAGGAGGAGGGTCTCTCTCTTTCTCTCTGCACACAAGTTTTGTCTGTTTCTGAGCGCCAAATCTCTACAGACAGTCGCAGCCCATTTTTGACCACAAAAACACTCCGGCAGGGAGGTCAGGGAGAGCTGCAGTAATTTCATGACGGGACAAAGACAAATGTGTGATCGTGGTAGAAGTTACAGGCGCTGACAGCCCTTCAGTTTGGTTTGAGATGGGTAGACGGATGGATGGACGGATGAAGAAGGAGAGAGAGAGAGACGTGCCTTTGGGTTGGTAGGTGTCAAAGAGGAAAGAGATGTGGACTGTGGAGGAAGTGGCAGGAGACTGACAAACTGAAATTCATCTGTACTCACACGGAGACATACTGAAAATGAACTTGGTCTGTGTTACCTGCAGATGTGACCCAGACAGAGGAAGAGCTTCAGTGAGACTAAACATTGTGAAAGCATAAGAGACTGTGTTTTGCACTTTCTTGTAAGTTTTTTAAAAAAAAAAAATTAATGCCTATAAAATGTATCCACCATTTTTTCCTTCATGGCCATTATA